>JAMKCH010080214.1:0-54513 GCA_023653785.1 Ophioderma brevispina
GCATGGCCGGACATAAAACAATCTGCTGTGGGTGCATAAAATCCAGATTGCCATGCCATGTACATGGACATGTTACCACTTACTTTATTTGTTGTGATTTCATTCATCATATTTTCACGGTGGTGTGGAATGTAAAAAACACAAAGATATAAAGTAGAAGACCAATTGTCGAAAAGAAGAGCCGTGTACCAGGTGTGAAATCCTTCATGTGCAGCGCCAAAGAAAAATGCTACGCAGGCATTGACTTGTGTAAGTCTGAGGAACCTTTGAAGTAGTAATGCTCACCTTATCCAATTGGTAATTTTGTTCTACTGAAGTTTTAAATTCTTAGAGAATTTTTGCTCGATGGTAAGCCATCTCGGCAAAGAAATGTTTGTGATATTTAAAGTTACATTTCGAGGGTTGACAAATCAGAAGGACGTAAATCGCCACTGAACGAAATATTAAAGAATTTCTTTAATTCTGCGATAATACTGCTTTGAGAAATGTGATGTTTAATATTTTATACCTACATGTAAGCAATATTCATTACTCAAAATGTAAACATCTAATAAAGCTCATATATGGTACTCTAAGCAAAACATTATTAAAAACAAAGACAATTTTTAATTAATATTTCATTTATTTCTGCAAGAAATTCTTAATATTTCTTTCAGTGCTGAGTTACGTTTGTCAACCCTCGATTGTATCTAAGAGTAACACTTGGGAGTTGTAAGTCTGGGCTTACTTGGTGTCACGAGGAATCTAGGTCATTCTTTTATGTCCCGAATAGTAATTCATGGCAGTACAGTGGAAAGAGATCTGTAAAGGGCGGTTACTGCAGGGGTGGACTGCCATTGCGGGTGCATTTAAAGGTTGCTTAATTCAACAGACTTGGTATACGTACAGAGAAGGCAGCAGTCTAGATTCCAATTGAGTATTTAAAAATGGTTGCAAATATAATGATTAATTTTAATAACAAGGCAGTTCTTTTATTTTGATTACCTTTCAGGTATTGATTTTAAATCAAAAACAGTGGTGGAACTCCATGGCAAGGAAAAATTAAGTACAGATTTGGGATGTACTGCGGGGGCAAGGAACGCTTCCACACCATCACAAATGCTTACTACAGGGGGGCAATGGGAATCATGCTGGTCTACGATATCACAAGAAAAGACATCGATAACATAGAAAAATGCTACGACAAATACAAAGAGGTAAGAACTGATTCGACACGTTTGTCTTGCTTTGAGGGGGGTGACCCAATTGACTCTGTATTCCATCAAAAGCAGACTTTGGTATTACACAGGTGAAATTTAAGGACAGGACATAGGTCACCTAATTTGAATAATAAATCATAATGCACTTTATTTCAGCAATGTAATTAATGTAATTGGACTGCACTAGCTTACATGAGCCAATTTTGAACTGTGGTGCACATATGTTAAATTCTACAAACAGGTTCAGGACTGATTAAATAAGATGTGTTAATGGATGTTTTGGTGATATGTGTCCAAGTGAGGAGAAAACAGGAACAATGGGGTCAGCCACCTTTAAAGCTAAGATGTGTAGACACATGGTTTGGGTTTTAATTTGTTAAACTGCAAGAACAAATATAATGACAAATTAGAAGCTTAGATAATGGGAAAAGAATAGGATAAGGTGTCATCACTGGATCAGATAAAAGAATTAAAAAAAATACTAGGGTAATGGTTGTAGGATTGCCAAAAACCCAATAGTTAAAAACAGTTGATATGTATTGAAGGTGGGTACCTTTATTTTAGCTCTGTCCATAATAGTACTGTCACTCCCTGACTTGTAAACATTTTGTTTACAAGTGAGCTACAGTTTTGTAATTAAGGTTTCAATGAGTGTCTAGTCTTGAGTGTGTAAAACCAGAGTAGACAATACTACTTATTATTATGGCCCATGGGAGATGCAAAGATGAAGAGAGTGACCCCAAGTTTGGCGAGAGATTTTGTGTGTGGAAGATGCCTGCGAGAAAGAAGCTGGAGGGATGGTGGAACAGGAGGAAAAGTTGTGTGATGAGGTGGAATCGGTGAAGGAGTTTACGTACCTGGGGGATAGTGTTAGTGGGGGTGGTGGATGCGAGGTGGCTGTGAAAGCTAGAGTGAGGTATGGGTGGGTGTAGTTTAGGAAATGTGGGGAGTTGTTACAAGGGAAAAAATATCCTTAGACGATGAAAGGAATTGTGTACATAAGAGTTACAAGTATGAGATCAGTGATGCTGTGTTTGAGCGAAAATGAGATGGGGATTCTGAGAAGGACAGAGAGCAATGAGAGCGATATGTGGTGTGAAAGTGATGGATAGGATGAAGACTGATGCAGATGTTGGGTTTGGAAGAAGCGATGGCGAAGGCGAAAAGTGTTCGTTGGTATGGGCATGTGCTGCGGAAGAATGATGAGTATGTTTTAAGAAGGGATTTTAAGTTCGAGGTGGGTGGTTTAAGGAGGAGGAGACGTCCTAAGACAACATTGAAGGAGCAAGTGGAGGAGGAGAGTAGGAGGGTTGGGTTGAGGATGGAGGATGCATTGAATCAGGCAAAGTGGAGGGAGCAGTGGCGTAGCTAGGATTTTCATATTGGGGGGGCCAGTGTCGCATCTCAACCGACTGAAAATGGGTAGGGTCCAGGGGCCCGCCTTAGGGCCCCTGTTGGGGTCCAGGGGCGAAGCCCCAGTGGGGGTCGAGGGGGCAAAGCCCCCTGAAAATTTTGGGCTTTATATGCTTTAAATGACTTCTGAGGGCTAATTTTTGTACGATTTTGTAAAATTTACTTGTCGCACGCTGTCCATTGAACTTTAAACCTATACTTTGCCGACAATCCAGCCTGCAAGTGCCATGACCTGAATTTTTCAAGTGAACCGACAGGCTCATCTCAACCTTTTTTTTTTTTTTTTTTTTTTTTTTTTTTTTTTTTTTTTTTTTTTTTTTTTTTTTTTTCCCCCCCTCTGGCTACGCCACTGGGAGGGAGGGAGTAGGGGAGCTACAAGTGTGAGGCGAATCCGGCCACCCACATTTTACGGGGACAAAACCAGATTTAAAACTTTGGATTTACTACAAGCCAATTTCGGTGTTCAATTTTGTCCAACCTGAATTTGGAAATTGAAAGCTATCCTAAACCCTTGACCTGCAAGACCAAAGTACAGATACCAACACTAACATTCTGTATTTGTCTTAGCACCATTTAGATAACCTCCTTAGTATTTTTACCTTTGCGATAGAAAGATGCCATGCATGATAACCTTACACAACTTTAATATGCTCCTGTGCACAAAAAAATCAATCACCTGCCAGCCCGTCCATCCACCCCACTCTAATTTGCCCTTGTACATGTAGGTTGGTAGGAAATGTTTCCATTTAAATAAATTTTTAATCTTCCCAAAACACATGTATACACGGGTCATGCGTGAATTTTGTGGTCTATGCAAAAGCAAAGATGAGGGGTCTACCAAGGATGGAAGGTCTGGGTAGTTAAGGACATAAAGTTGGATAGATTTCATTCACTTCAGTAATTACCCCAAACAAGGCACGTCATATTAGTGAACACTTGTCATATGCCACACCTTCCATCCTGACACTCTCCCTTAGACCACAAAAGACCACAACATTTGAATGTGAGTCCCGTAATTACCACAAGTTACCACAGAATTGCAGTGTGGTATGTTGTGGTATAAAGCCTTGTTAGGGGTAAATGAAGTTTGTTGTACAGAAATTAACTTGAGGGGAGATACAGGAATCATACATGCTCCTAATAAGTAATAAGGTATACATTCATTTTTAAAATTATGGGCTACTGTTCATCATGGGAAGATTTTTTTAATTTTTTTTTGCACAGGAGTATGTCTGTAAAACTGATATTGTTAAATTTACTTGGGTAGTTTGAAATTTGAAGGTAGCTGTTGTAAGTGGGTGCCTGTCCTTTGTATTGTTTACACATGCCCGAAATATTTGTAGCAAACACACCTTCTCTTTTAGATTGTGATTTGCTTCATATCAATTTGTACACAAAACTAGTGATAAGCAAGCAAAATCTGGTCCTGGCTCTAAATTTGTAACAGCGTTTAGTTTTACCAAGTTTAATTATACTCTGTTCAGTCCAAGATTAGCAGGTGATTAAAATACTAGCTCAAATGCAGAAACACATCGTGATCTCACCTTATAACTTCAGACCAAACAGAGTATAGTTGTGATTTCATACTTGGGCATTGAACTTTTTGAGAATTTTATCACAGATTGGTTGATGACATAAATGTGATGATGCCTTGTTTACTTTCGTGTGTTTTTATTGAGCATATAAGACATCAGCCGGTATTTATTGCCCGCTATTTTCTGAATAAACATGATCCGCCTCGCCGTCACGGCATGTTTCTGCCGAGGGTAAAAAGGTGGATTTAGGTGGATCATGATGAGCGGCAAATGCATAAGACGTTGACAAAAATTTTGTGACCGGTCATGTTTCTATGAGGGCTCTCACCCAGTATGAGCAGCATCCTCATTTACTGCTCAGTAGAAACATGCAAATTGATAGACAATGCAGCATGTGATATTGAATGTAATGCTGTGATCTGGCAGAGTTAAGCAACATAAGGTGCTAATATATTTGAAAACAATGAGTTAACAGGTTTAGAGAAAGACACTTTGTAGATTATAAAATGATCCCCATCAATTTGGAACTGATAGAAAGTAATTTTTGAAGCATTTGTTCTGAATGGTAGAATGCAAATTGTTGGTTTGTCATTATGACTATGATTTTCTTCAAAAGTAATTTACTTTTGGTAATGTGAGTAGAATGTAATCTGAAAAGGTTTACTGAAAAAGGGCTAAAATGGTAAAGTGAGGTTTTAAAGGGCCATGGCCCGATCGTTAATAGCCTTGTCCCCAGAAGCCCCAGATTTTACCGGAAGTGGTCAACATTTTGGTATCAGAAGAAAGCTATTTTTCTCATTTACCCTGTGAAATCTTAGAGCCAAAGGATGTTTGACTTGGAAGTTATGAGCGAAAATGTGACCCATTTTGGTCGACCAATATTAATTTTACACAGTACTCTATGGGGCTTACAAAATCACGTTTTCAGCTCTCGCATCAAAACGGATTGAACTTTTTTTTTTTTTTTTTTTTAAGTAAACAAAATGCTACACTATATAAGACAACTCGCACGACGACGAAAGCAATATGAGAGGCGTCCCGCCCTCATAAATATATTTGAAAACAATGAGTTAACAGGTTTAGAGAAAGACACTTTGTAGATTATAAAATGATCCCCATCAATTTGGAACTGATAGAAAGTAATTTTTGAAGCATTTGTTCTGAATGGTAGAATGCAAATTGTTGGTGTGTCAAATTGTCATTATGACTATGATTTTCTTCAAAAGTAATTTACTTTTGGTAATGTGAGTAGAATGTAATCTGAAAAGGTTTACTGAAAAAGGGCTAAAATGGTAAAGTGAGGTTTTAAAGGGCCATGGCCCGATCGTTAATAGCCTTGTCCCCAGAAGCCCCAGATTTTACCGGAAGTGGTCAACATTTTGGTATCAGAAGAAAGCTATTTTTCTCATTTACCCTGTGAAATCTTAGAGCCAAAGGATGTTTGACTTGGAAGTTATGAGCGAAAATGTGACCCATTTTGGTCGACCAATATTAATTTTACACAGTACTCTATGGGGCTTACAAAATCACGTTTTCAGCTCTCGCATCAAAACGGATTGAACTGGACACTTTCAAACAGATGGGGTTTTGGAGTGAAGGCCAATCTATCAAGATGAAAACTTCATATCCTAATGGCTCGTGCCTAAATTTGTAGCCCAGGAGGGCCAGCAGGAGATGGCATCACTCCCGACAGGAGGACACTCCAGATTTTACCCAGGATGCTGGGTACAATAAAAATGATCCACATATGTCCTTTCAGTCAGTGGTTTATTGTGTTTCAATTGGATTGAACCCATGCCCGAACCAAAGAATTCTGAGTGAGTATGAAGCAGGGACTACCCGCCGGCCTCCTGTGGCACTGGAATTTAGCAGAGTCCCTAAATCGGGCCATCCCCCTTTCGTAGGAAAAAATGTGGGTCCCATTTTGGCAGAGCTTGGGAATCAATTCAAGTAGATGGAATGACTCTAAAAATATGCTGCTGGGCTGCAAGAATATTGCCCATATTTCAAACTTGCTATTATTGTTAACCAATTTAAGATATTACTAATCAATTTGTTTCTTTCTTACTCCTTGTAATCAGCATGCAAATGAAGATGTAGAGAAGATGCTACTTGGTAACAAATGTGATATGGAAGATAAGAGAATGATCAGCAAAGAAAGGGGAGAAGCAGTGAGTAGTAACAACTATAATCCATTTCTCTACCTCTGTGTAGTGACATCAGTGCACAATTTAGCAGTCACACCAGTAAACTGCGCAAGCTGACTTAGAGCGACGGTGCTTGCACGTGTGACCAAAGACGACATATATCTTGGCGCATGCATGAAAGCTGGGTAGACGTTTCATATAGAAGTCCCATTGCTGCAAATGAGGTATTACCATTCATTCCGTCAAGCACTACTGCACAACGTCATACAGCGCATGACGGAATCAATTGTAATACCTCATTTGCATCAATGGGACTTCTATATGAAACGTCTACCGAAAGCTGTGTCAAGGTTATGGTAATTACTGTACAAGGGTAGAGAAATGAAACCTAACTAGTTTAAATGGGATCTAATCTGAACCACATCAGACTAGGATCAAGATTGGTTTGTCATGCTGCAGGGCTTGCAACTGATTACATTATCATATATTGAACAGTCATGACCAGAAAGTCAGAACAGTAACAGTAGACTGGCATAATATGTTGACAATTCAGTTTTTCTTTCAACAAGCATGGTAATTAAAGGTGCGTGTTCTGATCGTCTTTGGGACCTCCCTGATTACCTGGAAGTAGTATTGATTTTGATATCAGATGAAAGGCCGTATTTTTCTCATTGTCGTCCTGAAATTTTAGCCCTAAAATTACAAAGGGGAAATTTTTAAAAACAAAAAACTGCCAAATTTATGGTAAACCATCAATATTAGCACAGTATTGAATAGGGCTTTGCAATGTGCATTATTGCTTCTACCATCAAAACCGCAAGTTTGTTTCCCACGGTACTTGATGGGGCATATGTGCAAGTGCTATGCTCTTATATCAAGTAGAGAACACAATAGATATAAATCGGAACAAGCACTTTAAATACTAATCAGGGATCTCCAATTTTAGTGTTGCATGCTGTAGCAGGTAGACAAGGCAAGGCAATTACTATTGCAGTCTGGAGTGTGTGGGGCGTCTGGTGTTGAGGGTAAGCAAAAGGTCAATGATTTGCACTAACATTGAATAATGCTTATTGATGCCAAACTGACACAATCCTGCTCTTGACCTGTCACCCCTGTGACCTGTGGCTTTTGGGTCAATGGTAAAAAAGATCAAACTTGAAACATGCTTAATTCAAATAGCTACATGCCCTCATATATGAACATAAGTCACTGATGACCTTCCCTCCCCTCTGTCACCTGCCATAAGGGTTAAAGCTCTCGCCATGTTTTTGGTACTGTGTACAGCATATACATGATACAAAATGTGCAAAGCACTATCAGAAGTTTGTTTTTACGTAATTCTCCTTTTTCACCTTGTTTATAAAAAGTAAGTAATGTCAAGGACAGATTCTTATGATTAATATCATTCCATGCTAAATTCCCGTCTCCAAGTCACCATAAATTCTCCTGCTTCTAAGGTGTTCTAAAAATTACTGCTTGTTCGTAGATAGGTACATAGGCCCTACAAGATTCTACCTGCTCCACATCAAAGTAAGGTTAAAAGATGACAAATCATACGATTTATCATGTACCGTATGCCTGATATCCAAGGGAACATACGTGACGAAGAGTAGCTAAGCTTCAAAGACATATTTGATATTTCCTTTGATTAAAAAATTTTCCGTCCAAGCCCCCCCCGGAAACCTCTAGCCCGATCAAAAAGTTTCATTTTGATCTGCATCTTTTTTGGTAGTGGCTGTTTGGCATAAAGTAATATTGGTCTTTGAAATTATCACCCAAGGCCTCATAGCATTTGCTAATTAATGACAAGACAAACATCTGTAGGTGCAGCATAATATCAACCCACAATTGATATGTCTGCTCCAATGAATCTTTACTATCATCGCCTTGGTCTTAATAACCATACCTTTTTATAATATTTTCAGATTTCAAGGGAAAATGGAATCAAATTTTTGGAGACGAGTGCCAAGGCCAACATCAATGTGGAGAAAGCCTTCATGACCCTGGCAGAGGATATTCTAAAGAAGGTAAGCAAACCAAGGACAAAATCAGGTCAGTTTCAATTAAGGAGTTTTCCACTGATTAAGCCCAATGCATCAGGGGATATCCTCAATCATCCTAACAAACTAACATCCTAACAAACTAACATCCTAACAAACTAACATCCTAACAAACTAACTATACTGCTGGATTCTTACACTACTCGCATGGTAACCTATAATGTAGCTACTCTGTGTCTAACACAGCAGCGACTGCAATGTGAACACTGAGCAATTTGCGATGCAGTAGCCACAATACAGGCTACAAAGTACAGTTACTAGGTATACAGTGATGTCTCCCTGAAGTACTACCCTAACGGCTGCTCCGTAGTTGCCCACTAGATTGTGAGAAGGTGGTTATGGTGTGGACAGTACCAGAGTAGACATGCAGCTACTTCATATCTACCCTGTAGTTACTATGCCGGCATCTGGATACAGTGGCGTGTGCAATGGGGGGGGGGGCTGAGGGCTTATGGTTTGCCAATCGAGGGAAAGATCAAGAAGAATTGAAGCCTACATATAGATCAGCACTTGCTTTGAACATTATTTACCGTCCATTTGGGGGAAAATTAATCTTATGCCCCACTCAAAAATATTGCGCACGCCTCTGTCTGGATAACAGATAAATTGAGGGCACTATTCTGAGTCTATTCATTCATTCTCCATTTGGCATTTTTAAAATAAATTTATTAGGAAAATAACCAAATTTAAAGCGGGCGTGATCCAAAAGCTGTATGTCTGTCCATACACATTAATGAAAAAACCTAAACAACCAAACTGATCAAGAGAAATACTGAACATGCTGAGAGCCGGTATAGCCATGTAGCTACTCCGCAAAGTTGCAGAGCTCTGCTGGGTGTATACTATTTGTGTATGCGGCAGAAACAGTTCCTGGGGTGTTTTTGTCTGGTGGGTAGGTAATTCTTTCTACTCAATGGTATACTTAGTTCATCACCAAATAATCGCCGATAATTGATATAGAATATTGCGGATGTAACTGCATGCAGTGTGTGATGTACGTGCGGCACACCCTTTGTGGTAAGAGGCGTGTGTGTAAAACAGAATTACTTAAATGCGCAGATAACAAAAGCAAATAATTTTTGCCTATTAAGTGATGAACAAAGTATAGCTTTGTCACTCCCATGAAGAAACTAGCCATGCAGTTAACACTATAAACCTTGTTTTCATCTATACTCTGTCCAGCTCGAAGTATGAAATAGCGATGCAGGCGTATAAATTGTACCGACTTTCAGCGCACGCGTAGGCAAAGCACAAGCGTACCACAACTGAAAGGCGGCACGGAGTATACGTGCGCGTCGTCACTTCATACTTCAGACAAGACAAGTATAGTGGGTAGGTAATCCTTATCTACATCCTAATCCTTATCATACATAATGATAAAATTGGACGATTTACGCTTAATATTTATTGATCTCGCTATAAGTTTTAAATATTGGGCCCGACCACGATCTCTCTCTCCAATATTTTGCAACGCAATGCTCGACCAAGCAGCCATTTTATAAACCAAACTTGGTCCTTGCATGCAAATGGAACCTTCATATAATAATATGGTCAAGGGTCACTTTCAAGGTCAAAGTCATCATGGTGTCCAGTTTATAAAATATGAGTGAAGGAAAGGTGGCCTCTAGTTTGTGTGAAAATTGCTTGTCGTTTGAATTAATGGCCACAGTGTTAGTCACAAAACAGTTGAGGATAGTTGGGGGATATTGCTAACCATATAATGTACTTTATTAAATTCCAATAAAGAACATAATTATTTGCATGCCTTGAAATAAGGGCCTGATAGGGAATAAACCAAAAGATCAATGAAGTCCTATAATTGTAACAAGTTTTGAAAGGCCTGACCCCATTTTCAATATCATCATCACATTATTGGAAATCAAGATAACTTTTATTATTGGTGCATACTCGCTGACTGCAACAATGTTATGATGTTCAGTGTAGTGTAAACCTGATCTGTTCTTGTGCTACCAATCTCCAGTAATGAGGGCTTCAACCAGTGGAGACATGTGTGCTTCAAATAGCTGAACATTTGTTAAAGTGCATGTGCTGCTAGTAAAAAATAATGCTTGATATCATTTGTTTGCTTTGCAGTACCCTCAGAAGGATTCCAGTGCAACACAAGGGTGCCGTATGATGGAAACCAGAGAGGGAACAGGTGCAGCGGATCAAAAAATGCTGCTAGAAAACAAACTGAACTCCCTCCTCTCTCCTCCTTGTTCTATGTATGCTAAAGCATTGCTGATTGTCCTCTTCACTATGGTGTTAATGGATTGCCTAGTGTGCTTACTGATGATCACAACAGCCTGCCACCTAGTCATTTACATCTGCCCCCAATTTGTAACGGGTACACGTATGTAGTAGAACTAGCAATGTTGAAATGCAGACAATAGTGTAGGGAAATTAAGGTGGGAGAAACCGGTATTTGTTGTCATTTGAATGGGTGGGAATGTACATATAATTGGAAAGACAAGATTGACCTCATCTTGAAGGTTGAGTTGCCAGTCATGATATTACTTATTAAATATTGGATAAATGACCAAATCAATGGCTGTTCACAATTGCACAGAAATTAACTGTCATCTTCAATACTCTGGTGTGTTTAAGGTGCGGACTTAGAAGAAAAGTGACTACCAAATACCTGCAAGCTAGAAATGTATGTAAGCACTTGTGTATAATGCAATAATTTGTAGTTGAATAGGAATCATTTCAATGCTGAACATTTGTTTATTCATAAAAAATGTAAAATATTTTTGTATTTATACTAAACTAAACACTTTGTAAAAACATGTGTGCATAGGTAGAACAAATAGATCAGTATTTCTAGATCTTTGACAGAAGGAATTTTCTGATTACAATGTGACAGGCTGATGTGATGATCAGTTTGCATGGCAGGCATTTGGCTACAAACTTCCCTTTCTCATTGGTAGGAAATAGTTCCATATAACAAAGATAAAAGAACTTTTGAACATAAGATTATAATTAAAAATTGAAACCAAAATGTAATTTCTCCGTGCACAAGTAAACCAAGACTTAGTGATGAGAATACGGAAGTTTGTTACCTAAGTATGTTATCCAAACTTGCTTTGTGGGTGTCTTTACTGGAGCTGTTCATGGGAAAGCAACATTTGTAATTCATCATGGAAGTAGCACACTGCTGGAACACACAACAACAAGACAAGCTCTGTAACTTGCCAGGGCGTTATATTGGTACTCGTGTGCTTATCAAACCCAGCCGTGGAGCAATGGAGGTGATAATCAGTCAATATTAACCTGTTGGTTGTATGGTGGAGTGATTTCTTCACTTGGGATATGTTATGTGAAGGAGAAAACTGCTATGTGAGGTGGGATGCAAGTGGTTGGTACCAAGAGCACACTAGTTTAGCTGGCACAATTTTACTATAGTCCATTTTCTCTACCTCCTTTGCAAGTGATGTCATAACCTCGTCGCAGATTTACGCACGCGTCAAGATACGCTCTGCGTCTTTGTGGCTGCGTGTAAATTTTAATTTCTGTTTTCAGCGTCTTAAGCCAGCGCGGGTGGTTTACTGGTGCGACCATCAGATCTCGCGCTGACGTCACTGCACGGAGGTATGAGACAGGAGTAGTACAGTGTTGAGGCCTATGCCACTAATTCATCAAGAGTAACAACTCCCAACACAGGTGGCTTTTTCTTTCAGTGTGAAATGGACAAGTGAGCTGTAGTATAATATTCAATCAACGTCCCCAAAATTATTCTATTTTATCCATTATGTACGAAATACTAGGCTTAGAAACCAATTGCATTTTGTAGTTAAGGGTGCCAATGTCAGTGCAGTAAAACAACCCCGTCCAGTTTGGAATAATGGAGTCTAAGTTGCGGAGTTGATATATGTGATCTGAAGGATACGTTGCAACTTATTTGTACAGTGAATTAGAATTTCAGGGTTTTTATGTTTGTGATAGGAATGACTGAAATACATGTTTCAATCAGAACAACATCTAAAACTAACAACCAGATCAGTTGTATTTACAAGTAGTCATAAAAAGAACCTCTGCAAATTCTGTAGGATTACCCAATACTCTATCTGGAGTTAGATTTGGAAGTGGCTGATACAAGCACATAAGTTTACATTACTTTGATTAAGGTTTAGTGACTGTCAAAAGCAATATACTTATAGCTTTATTGTTGATAATTGTGGTCCACCTAAATGAATTAAATACCGCATGGTTGATTATTAAAATGTTGTAAGCATGTTTTAATCCTGACATGAACAGGCTTGGTATAGAGGCGACTAGTGATGCATTGCAAGCAAACCGCAACCATTGCGAAAAGCTGCAACCAATTCACAGGACCTGCTACTTCAAAATAAAGCTTAGTTAGACATGGTCCATGGCCAGATTTGGGAAAAAGTAAGTTTTGGCACTGAGCTTGTATTTTGAAGTGCAATGCAAAAATTGCACCGCTTTGAAAGATTTAAAGCTAAATTTAAATGGCTCAGAAATGACGAGCACCAAAGGATCATTTCATCTCGCCACATCAAAACATTCAAAATGAAGTTTGCCTTTATATCTGAGTGCTTCTCCATATATGAAAACAGTTGTCGGCTCTCATTGAAAAATCCTGGCGTACTTGTAACAAAGTAGTTGCAAGTCACATTGCACCACAGTACAGTAATGATGGCTTATGTTGGGCTGTACCGTGGGTGCTACTAAGTACAGACAGTGCTATACGGGGGGGGGATCCTGCAGTGGTAAATCTAAATACTGTGCTATCTAAGTATTTTTAAGATGTTAAGGGTGTAAAATTAGGCTAGCTTACTGACAGAGATGCAGATTTTGTTATTATAATCATTATTTTGCCATTTATTTCTCAGAAGGAGATGGGAGTATTTGTTGTGGTCCACATTTCAGTATTATGTGATGTTTTACTTTGATGTAAAGTGGCACTACAGTATGATTTTAATAATAAGCTTTTTTGCCAATGTCATAATATTGGCCAGTGCATTAAATAACTGCAACACAATCATTTAACAAATGACCATATTTGTAATAATAGTAACATTAATAATGAATGAAGAGAATTTATATATAATATGCATTTAGATACTAGGTCTGAACAACTTTTTGTTTGAATTTTTTTTTCAAAATGAAGGGCTATGTATGCATTTAGGGGTTGGTAACATGTAATATACAAAGCAAGGTAACATAAATTAAAAAAGTGTGTTTAATGTGATTTTTAAACATAGTCCAAGGATGGATGGGCATTAGACCAATTGGGTGAGACATGATTATGGGTGGACGTTCATACAATTTGTTTTCAGTACTTGGTGAGGATGATTAGATTCTTGTTTTGTTTCAATTTTGCCACTTTATGTATGACAATTTATTCTGAAATATAAAAACTATGAAAAAAAATAAAAAAATTAAAAAAATTAACCTTTGATTTTTTTTCACACCACCTTAAATTGTGCAAGGTAACTATATAAAACCATATACAATCCCTTTTCCTGAACAGAAGTGGACAGTTGCTGTAGGCCACTTCTTTCAACGAGATAAAACAAAAAATAAGTGCTATAGGTAGGTAAACCTAGTTTTAAATACGATTTTGCCCCGCTTACAGAGGTGGGCCGGATTTCCACCTTGCTTGACAGCAAATACTGCTGTGTGAGGTTTTATTGGAGCAAAAGATTATGGCCGGATGCCCTTCCTGATGTCAATTTGCTGGATGGCCACCATTAGATTCAAGTGAAACACCGGATATGACCCAAATGTGTTGAGATTTTGTTAAATTCTATACCATTCTCCAGAGCTGATGACCTTGTAGGTAGATCTTATATACAGGGTAACCAGCTAGCCTCCTCATCAGATTTCCTTAGAACAAGATGGGGTGAAGGTGTTAGACGCCGACAACCGGCCCTGGGACAGGTAATAATGGTTACCAGGATACCAATGCAGGACTCAAAGAAAACCTGAACAGACTTATATAACAGATCGAAAAATAGGGAAGGCTATTGGCTTTTATTTTTATGTACATCTATTTTAAATGACATCGGACTATGAGAGGATGTAGGCTTAGTACTCCCATTTATCTGCCGAGAGTCAGTGACGTCAGCGCATTCAGACAGAGTTTGCGTGTGCATTTTCGCCCCGCCTTTATACACGGCGTGGATGCCAGCGCTTTGAATTAACGCTGGCGTTATTCTTGCCGAGATCACTGCATAATCCCCTGACGTCACTGACTCGCGGGAAGGTAAAAGCACTATAGTGTGCCTGTTATGTTATATAATCCCCCATCATTGAAGTCTGAGCATTAACAATACTTGTTTCAATGTATTCTGTGTGCAACAGAAGTTAGACATACACAATACCAGCTAAATAGGGTGTGTGTATGGTTACATCAATACAATTTTTTTAAAGCTTGCAGATGAACTGCGAACATAAAAATGTAGGGAGGTATTAATGGCAATTTCTGTCAATTGCATTAGGATTGCATATTGATGTTTTTATTGTCTTGCCCCTGAGCTTGCTCAGAGCAAGACTAAGAAATCACTATTTCCGTATGTAGTATGTATGTTTGTTGTCAGTTTGTAATTTGTTGTTTGTTATTTGTAAAACTCCGACCAAATGCTGAGCCAATCGCGCCAAACTTAATCAGAACAACCACTGGCCCAAGGTTATGTCACTGGCCCAAGGTTATGTGGGCCGATTAACCATACACAACTAAAGCTCACCGCACTGAGTGAGGAAAATGCACTAAGTCCAGAAAGTAGCGAGACGTCATCAAACCAAGACTCATGTGGGCACAAAATCGCTGGCGGGCCAGCGACACGTCGTAGCGTGCTGTCATGGGGCTGGGGCCGAAGGGCCCTGGTTTGAATCCCACCCAAATTTGCGACTTTTCTTGTTCCCCTCTTCCCTCACTCCTTCAGTCCCTCCCGGGAGAAACTGAGGTGGGATAGTGTTAAAGGGGCATTCTTTGAAAATCTCCATTTTTTCTGCCAGAAATTAAATGTTACAATCCCCAAACGTGGTCAGTTTAAGCACTGATCGAACCCCTGTGTGAGGTGTACTCCATTGGGGTCAAAGGATGTGTAGGTAGATTAAAGGGACATTCTGTCATCTTGCATACTGAAGTGTAACCTGTGCAAATGTCGCACATCTTTGGATCGCTATAAGGGGCAAGACGTGTGGTTTGAGAACCACCTTGTTAAATCTACCAGTTGCTTTGTTGCATTAATTGGCGGAATGGAATGGAAAACAACAATAATTTAAGTATTGCATCAAAGGTACCACCCTGGCCAAATGATGACGTTCGGAAGAAAATAAGCTTGCAATCACTGTGAAATGAGTTGTTCCGCAGATGTAGGGCACAGAACATTGTGCGAGTGCAACAGGGCGTTAGTGCAATAGCTGCCATTTGTCACAAATTCCCATCAAACGTCCTATTATGCCAAGTCTTTGGCTCTTGAAATGGTTCTTCAGGTGACTGTGAACCATTTCAAGAGCCAATGAACTCAAGGAAAGACAATTTAAGTAATCCTAAAACATGGCAGCACACGGATGTATCGCATAGAGCTATTGACTTAATGACCTATTGCACTCACATGATAAGTACTTGAATAATTAAACCAAAAAAGGGTTTTATGTTTTTTGTATGTATTGATATAAGGAGCATGGTAGATGTACATTAGACTTACAAAGGGGGTACATATATTTTTTTGGCGAGAAGCATATATTAAAGTTACTAGACCTATGTTGCTTTCACTGTTATATTGGCATTTTTTGCAGAAAAGCACTAAGGGGGCTCCCCTTCTCCACCCCTGCCCTGTGATTACACCACTGGATTTGATGAGTAGTGCTCCTCAAATCTGGATGCCAATCAGACTGATTGACAATCTGAAAAAATGTAGACATCAATGTAACACTACTGCAGTTTAAAAACTACAACCTTTATTGTTATTCTCATTAAATAAAGTTTAACCTAATTTCCTGATCATTGGACAAAAAAGTTTGTTTGCTATGACCTGACCGACCCTAGAAAAACCTGCCAACAGGGAAAAATGATGCAAATTAGCTAAAATTTAAAATTTTTTATGAAAATCTGCTGACCGACCTATGGTTTTCGTCTACAATTTTAAAAATAAAATTTACCAACACCAAAGATGAAAAACATCAAAACAAGACAAAACAACTACAGGTAAATTAAAAGATCTTTGCGATGTCATTGAAATAAAAGCTTAAATAGTAGAGTATAACTGTGTAAAATGTGACTGACGAACCCAAATATTTTTCCCGTTAAGGCAAACATATTTTTTTAGGCCTTACATGGCCTAGAGTGATGGTGGGACTGCCATTGCCCAGCAAACAATGAGACTTATGGCGTTTACCCTGGGCAAAAGTTATTGAATTAACTATTTTTTTCAATGACAACTAAGGATTAGCATAAATTTGTTGTAGTTGTTTACTATTTTTGAATTTTGAATTCGCATTCAGAAAAAATTGTGTTTGTACGGCTAGAGGTAGGCATCGTGCTCCAATGCTCATTTAACTGTCTTGAAAACAATAACGACTTTAGTTTACACTCACAAAAGTCGTAATACAATTGACTTATTCGAATTCACCAAAAATGAATGATTGAAGTCATCATTGAAATTAAACTTTTTGAATTGTCTTTATTATGACTGTACCTGTTTACTTATCACAGAAATAAATTTATGACCTAAGTGAATTTGATGACGCCTTTTGCCCAGGGTAAATGCCTTGTATGAAATGCAACAATCATGCAGAGTATTGACACACACACCTATGTAGCAAAATGCAGTATGACACCTGCATAATAAACATCAAGTGTGGGGAAATATAGAACAGGAACCAATAATGAATCTTTACGTCTGTTTCAAAGTAATAACAAAGTTCAAAAGAATTACCCTTAGAATTGTTATGTTATACAGTTGTTAGTGTCTCATTCTCAAGGACATGCACCAGTGACACTGACCTTATGCACACAGCAACTGCAAATAAGACGTCACATGGTTTGAGTATCATACTCTGTTGGTGAACCATGAGTTGCATGTTGTGATTATCATATCAAATACCACTGTAAATCTTTTGCTAATGTGTATGCAATACCATATTTTTGTACAGCAAACTGTTCATAGAGAAAATGAATAGATAATTGGTAGTTAAATACTTTATCCTCTATTACAAGGGAAAATGGCTTGCAGTAGATTGACGCAATGTAATACTGTGCTCCTTACCAATGGAAGTACAAGTCAAAATTATGATTGCGGCTTTGTGTCCCATTTACATTTAATTGTTTTTGGGCTAATGGAAGTTGCTTGCATGCCATGTTTTCCACCACTGTGGTATTGTGTAGTTTTTTGCTACACAAGTTAGCCAAATGCCTATGATTGGGATCAAAAGTTTAACTCCCAGGCCGAAGTCGCCATGCCATTGACAACAAGTTCTTGGTAAGGCTTGTTCATTGTTTGGTTCCCCAAGTGATACATCCGGTTTGCCATGTAGGTGTGTCCAATGTGTGATTAAACATTAATTTGTCCAACTTCAATGCCTGTGATCTGTAGTCTAGCAAAATTCTGTTTGGTGTCTGTTATTTATGCCAATGTACATTATTTGAAGAAAAAACTTTTTAAACAGAGAAGAACCAATATATTTACAAAATTATTTTAAACAGTGATAAAGATGAGCTTGCATTGTGTAGCCTTTCTGATGTTTGGTATGTCCATCCACTCTTACCTTCAAATCATCACACTACACCCTATTGGTTGGTTCAAATTGTTGAAATAGAAAACTTATACACAGGCCTTGTGTGGAACAGAGAAGCAAGAGGTGAAAATGCATGCGCCTTTGATTTGTGGCTGATCTTACTGTGGTTCTCATATTAAACTAATTAAATTAATGTGCCAAAGGTAAGTCGTCTGCTATAAGTAATCAGTTAATAAGTATTATAGTTTATTCTGCGGTATTTGAGAACCTGAGTTTACAAGTCATAGTTTAATGTTGTGGTGGTTGGAATTTATTACAATCCCCTACCTTAGTACTCAGAATGCTCTAAATTTGCTTTACTTACTTGGCTTATTCTGGCAATCTGTAAATGATCCTTTCCAGGAGGGGGAGTTACATGTTATGATCTGGTAACCATTATTGTTGCAAATATTTTTGAACGCTGTGGTCTTGGTAGCATTGCAGTGTTTCCTATACCATTGTTGAATACCGCTTTCTGAGGCAGGGTACAGCAGCCTTGTTGCTCCTTGTTGTACCCCCGTACTATGAGTGTTTTACACTATCTATACCAAGTCCAATTCCAGTTGCACATGGGCAAGGCTTATATGATTGTAGCATTAGAGCATCTTAGATGATTACGTTAGCTATACCATGGCCGATAAAACCCCACTGTTAAACATGACAAATGTCTTGAATTGGAAAAATCGTCTTGAATTTAAATACCCAGTAACAACAATGAGAATTAACTTTTGGTTGCATCTATGAATTCAAGACCCTGAAGAAAATACGACAATGAATTTCCGACCCAAACCGACACAAAAGAAGGTCAATCGATTGATTCAAGATGTTTCCACCAACTGTTTATCTTGGTTGAGGGCTTAAGATTGTCAAAAAGATTAACTTGCCTGGGTTGCACGCATATAATAGGCAGTATTGTAGTCACTTATAAGACATCTTTTGTAATATCATTGATATTGTTTTTAGGATCTTGGATTGGATCTTGATTTAAAATGCTTTCTTTGGTTACAATGCCTAATTCCCTATTCACAGTGAGGATTTAAAAATTTAGATTATTTTTCCAATTCAAGACAGTTTCACAGTTTTACATTGGCCCTTGCCTGTTTTGCTTTTACCTTTAAACTCATAATAGAGGCTCAAGATCCTAGGCCAAGTTCTCTGATCTATACACTGCAATGCGACAGCAAATGACCACTGTTTTCTGGTATTACTAATTTTATGCACCGGAGTTTTGGGGGCGCGATCGCGCAAAACAACGCAAAAAATCGCGAATGTTTTTGGGTCTATCACTATTTTGTTGGTCCATCGCGAATTTTCACGATTTTGTAAAAAAACATCTTTTTAATGGTTAATTTGCCAATATAAACAAACACAATTGATAGTAAATCATCATTATGCCAACGTCGGCGAAAATTGATGACCCACAAAGCTTCCAATAAGTGCAAAATATAGTCCAAATGAAAAATAAATCCTAGCGTAGACCCCTCTAACCTTGATTAGTTGAACAAACGGATGACCGACCTATTTTTCCATTTGTGAAGCGTCATATATAGGTTGATGCATGTCTATCAAGCTTATGCAACACGCGGTATTCGGGTCTTTGTTCAAAGGTTCTTTCATAATGGTTTTTATCCATGGATAATTAATAATCTCTTCGGAATTTAAACAAATTCGGACTTGGCCGCGGTAGAAGGTATTTTCTTTTCCCGGACGGGAAATCGGTACAGGGATGCGGAAAGAGGAAACAACAAACTTCCACACCTTCAGGGCAAGAGTGGAAAACCTGTCACGACGCGATCACGTCATCTGGGGCCGGGGATTCCCCAATCCCCGTGCGAAGTAAATTTTTCTCGGCTCGGGGATGTATGCAACAGGCCTAAGCCCACGGCAGCGGCCCAACATCTGATTCAAACAAATATTTTTATTCTGAAATAAGGAAGGGAAAAAATAAGGTGATAATGATGTGCTTCTTGTAATTTTTCAAGCCTGAAAAAGTAAGAAATAGGATGTAAACTTTGGAAGTTGAGCATTGTGTTTTCGTGTTCCTGGTTGACTATAGTACTAGTAGGACAAACATAAGGAAACGCATTTTTGCGATTTTTTAACTTTAAAATCGCGCATTTCAAAATATGGGCCGCGTGCATTTTGCCCGTTTTAAATCGCGCAAAACTCCGTGCCTAGACTAATTACACCTGAACACATTGGGTAATGATCAGTGTAGCTCACAGAACTACATCAAAGGACTTCAGAATATTATGAGGACACATAGTGATACATGTGTTGAATAGGATTCGCTCAAAACATGCTTCAATGTGCCCCAGCATTTTAACATTATTGGAGGCCACTATTTCACCTAAAATCTTAAATGGCTCTTTGTTAATGACGTACACACTTGACTGGTCGGTGATGAATATGATTAGTTATATCAAAAATTAAATGAGGAACGAGTGCACCATTTTGAATGATACATCAAAAGAAATTTGTACTTAGCATCAGATTTTAGGCTAGTTTACTGTAAAATCGGTCAAATTACCATGATATTAAAATGCTCAAACAGAACCAAAGTAGCATTTGAAATGGCACCAAACTGTAGTAAATGTAAAGATACTATTGTACAGATTTTGCATAGAGTATACGTACAATTGGGAAATTCAGTTGATGCACTCGAACCATTGTGAAATAAAGATGACAATTATAACTACATGAACTGATTGGATACTTGAATGGTTTTCTTTAAAGTAGCAAATTGGCCTTCATAATATGCCATTTAGCTGGATACAAAATAAGGGACACTGCACTTAGGTTGTTTTGTCAATGCAAGCTAAGGTTTTGCATGAATGAAGTGGAATACTTGCATGCCCTATAAAGGTGTTACAAATCCAGGACTTCAATCCTAAGTGCAGATTCAATCTTGTGTGGGAGAAGTTTGTAATTGTTTTCTGTCTGTAAATGGACAAATTGTAACATTGGTCTATGGGACACTGTGTTTACAAACATCAAACTTGATTATTAGAATCAACTGAAATTTTATAAATCTTTAGTGAAGGTGTCAAGTGAACCATAAACAAAATGAAGGTGTGAGGATCAGGAAATGTCCCTTTGTCAAAGAATTCAGTTGAAAGGACATGCAGCCTCAAGAGTTCAACTAATGTTCACTCCCATTGCAATAATGCATTATTTTGCCATGATTTGGTAAGCGTATCATTTGATTAGGAGGAAAGGTCATTGCCAACATAATTCCAACATTGTTTGAATCAGACTACTTTTAATGTGAGCAGCAATCCTGTATATTAATAGCCCATACATTACAAATAATTTCCGGTTACCGTAAGTAGTCCATATTTTAGCTTGTAGCATGCATCACAATGGAAAATTCAGCCTTAAGTATTTTGGATGAGATGAGAGAAATTAAAGCTTTGTAATGATACCAAAATCTTGGGTTTTGATGGCGGCTGGTAGGGTTGAGGCAGAGTATCGGTTAGTGCCTCAAAGGGATAAGCAACGATAATACAAGATAATAAAAAATTTGGAGATGCATTTTCATTTTTTAGCTTATAAATCAAAGATAAGTATGTACAATTCCATATAACTACTTTAAAGTAGGGCCAAAAACATCAAATAATGAAAAAAATGAACCCCTTTGAGGAAATTTGGTATACAGTCTCCTGCAAATAGACCTACAGCAATTTAGTTAAACCAAAGTTTTAAATCCGGTTTTGTCCCCGTCAACGGGGGTGGCCGGATACACCTCACACTCGGCAATACTGCTGTGTGAGGATTTATTGTAGCAAAAGATAATTGACCGGATGCCCTTCCTGACGCCAATCCAGTTTTCAGCGGTGGGCCTAGCCTTTGGGCAACTATGCCCACCATACAAGGCAGCATGTGCTGGATGGCCGCCAAGCTCTCCAGAGCTGACACCCTTGTAGGTAGAGCTTCTTTTTCATTCTACCAGGGTAACCAGCTACCCTCATCAGATTTCCATAGAAAATCGATGGGGGTGACGGTTTAGCCGCCGACCACTCGGCCCTGGGACAGGGAGTACTGGTTACCAGGATACCAGTAGCAGGCCCTAAAAGGAAACTGACCTGACTGGTGCAAAGTATAATGCATCTCAAAATCTACACTAAACAGGTGATTGTGGTTTACACCAGTACAGAATAAACAAAGACCAATTATGTTTTTGTTTGAGGTCAAACTGTACAGGTCACGGTGCAAAGTATTATACTTATAAATCTGGGATATTCACCGGGAAAGGCTTTATCTAAAGTCAGAATATTGATACGCACATATAGAAATTACAGAATCGAATAAAAAGTACTGCCTTGTCTTTAATACACAGATTTCATGCAACCACTTGCAGGTTATGTTAGCACATTCATGGCAGTAACAAAAATGCCAAAATACAAATTTTGATGATTTTTTCAATGTTTTGGATCAGCAAATCGCTGCTTATCCCTTTAAGCAAGTGTGTTGAAAATACTGAAAGGCCAGATTTTTCCTTGTTGTCCAGCCTGCTGTGTGTACTGTATCAACATCAGCTGCTGCACCAATCACACTGATACATTTACATTGCAATAGGTAGCAATTGTGAGATTTTGACCACCACTCATGCTCCTGGAGCATAGGTTGTGGCAACCGTTCCAGAGCGGCACTATTCATTATATTGAGTGCTGATTACAATAGCAATAGCGATTTATTCCGTAAATGTTATCAAGGATTAGAATTGCAAATCTGGCACACCAATCCTTGCTGGTCTTGTGGTTAGGTAGCTGACCTCGTGATACAGTGGTCTCGGGTTCGAATTTCACTACTGCCGCTTTTTATCCCCTGGCTTGAAAATCAGAGGGGGATATTGTGAAGGCACACATGTCCGTATGTGTTGGGTGTGTGTATGTATGTGTATGTGTGTGTTCCAGTTTGGTTAGCTTTTCTAACCAAGGTTAGGTTTTCGTTTTTCAGGTCTCCTTCGAAAAGTTGAAGTCCGATTGAAACCAGACTTGGGGTTTAAGGTGTAATAGGGGTTCTTTCATATGTGCATGATGTCAAAGGTCATGGACAAAGGTCAAAGGTCATCTGAGGTCATGTTCCAGACTGCCATCTTGCCAGGGGGATGATGCAAGTTTACTTGCTGTATTTTTAAATATATACAATTTTCATTATTTTTTCAGGTTAGAGGAAAAAATTTTAAGTCCAAAAAAAAAAAGATAAAAAAAAATAATAGCTGCCCTTTGGAGAGGTTAGTGGAATGTAGACTGCTCCTGGAGCATGGATGGTGGTCAAAAACTACTGCGTGCACAATAGGAACATAGTATTTCCAAAGTGTTATTAGGTGTGCAGAGGCAGTCTTTCTGTAAATGCATGAAATTTTGAAAAACAAATAGCAATGTGAGTTGAATCCTCCATACGCTACTCTGGATGGTCAGACAACCACTGAACAAAGGCAATATACACTTAAAGGAGATGATGTGATAAAGTTTTCATCTTGACAGAGTGGCTTTCACCCCAAAACCCCGATGTAGTCTGCACCAATATTTCAACCCATTTTGATGAGAGTTAAAAAAACAAGATTTTGTAATCCCATAGAGTACTGTGTGAAATTAATATTGGTCGACCAAAATGGGGCACATTTTCCAATAATTGCATACTACCTAACTTGTATATTGTCCTAATATAAAGAAGTACTAAGTGGACAGACCATTACACAACATTTAAAGGTCCATGGCCCCGATTGCTAATAGCCTCGTCCACAGAAGACCCAGATTTTAACGGAGTGTGCACCTTTTGGTAGCAGAAAGAAAGCTACTATTTTTCTCATTTATCCTGTGAAATCTTAGAGCCAAAAGGATGTTTGGTTTGGAAGCTATGAGTGAAGTGTCCCATTTTGGTCGACCAATATTAATTTTACACAGTACTCTCTGGGGCTTACAAAATCACGTTTTTAGCTCTCGTATCAAAACTGATTAAAATATCGGCGCAAAACTTTACAGATGGGATTTTGGAGATGAAAACTTCATATCCTTAGATCGGGCCATCCCCCTTTAAAGTTAGAGAAATAACAGAACTAAGTTCTTGCCAGAGGTAAATTACGGGTTGTACAGAGCTTGCCAATGAGATACTTCATAACCCCATTTATTTAGTGAAAAGAATCAGGCTCACTGCACCTATTGGTTTGCATGCTTTAGTTCATTATGCATAGAGTTACTGGACAGATTAAAGTGCACGTAATGGATGGGTGATGGAGAGAGTGGATAATAAGTATCTAGGCAAGACAGTAAAAATGGAAAACAGCACCAGGGAAGAGATCCTATTATGTATAAAAGCTGGCTGGAGCTGCTTTGGCTGATATCGTGACATCTCTGACAAAACTCTACCAATGTCACTAAGAACTTGTGTGGTGCAGAGACCTGGTCCTCCAGCACCAAAGAGCTTGAGCAGAAACTTGTTACCACGCAAAGAGCCATTAAGAGACAAAATCAGCAATATCAAAAGCAAAGACATACTAAAGAAAATAAAAGAAGCAAAATAGAGATGGGTGAGGCATGTGAAGAATGCAAGACAATAGATGGAAAAGAGAGTCAGATTGGCAGCCAAGATCAGGATATTAAAGGAGAAGAGGCTGACAGAAGAGAAGATGGAGGGATGACTTGACATCATACCTGGGCACCACATGGACCAGAAATGCTCAAGTCCGAAGAAGATTCAGTTGCTGAAGAGGGCTACATCCAACAGTGGATGCAACAGCCCAGGTAAAGGTAACCAATTGGTGCAGTGAGCCTTTTTGTGTTGCTCAAAATAAGCCACCCCATAGAAATCTGTGCGATGTGCCAATTGAAAAGCCAACTGCTGTTATATTTTTTCAGGACCTTTGAACGTTTTCAATTACGTCAGAGACTATTCCATACTCGTAAATCGGTGTACAGTGACCAACTGTGCCATACTCGGGGAGCCAGGACCACCTCCGTTGCACCCTCCAAAAAAACAAAACCAACTTTTCAGGTTTTTTAAGATCCCAAAACATAACAAGACATAGACCCACTTGGTGTTAACACACCAATGTGACCTCGCGCACAGGCTTGATGCACAATAACGAATGGGAACTGTTCTACCTGAAACCCCTATCAAGTATCACAACCCTGAAGAATTTTAAAGAAGAAGAAAAACCTAAGTATCTAAGAAAACAACCCCCTCCAGCATCTAAAACTAACGTCTAGCGCACTCACTAAACTCTCTGTGTTTGACCTTTACTGTCGAGGAGCTGCAGCGTACATCTATCCAAAGTCAAACGTGAGAAGAAGTGATGTTGGTTCGTTTTGATGAATTGACTATCATTGAAAGAGTGTTGGCATCATCGTCTGGACCGCATAGAACAAATGTGGAGGTATAGCGCCACCAGCCTGGCCACCAAGCCTGTTCAAAATCAATTAATAGTTATCGGTATCAAAAAAAGGGTAACATTGAATCCTATTTCCTAATTATTGGTCCAAAATCAGCGATTGTTATTGTTTATATTCGAGCAGTATGCCACAAATTAATTGATTGAGAAAACATCTCAAATAATGTTAATATCTCAGCCTCGTTCTCAACATTGGAAAATCGCAGGGTGTGTACTCTGGAAGTAATCTCTTGGGAGCTCAATCAGATGTTCCCAAAATAAACTGGCCCAGGGCAGAGGGCACAAAAACATATGTTAACCAAAATGACACAAAATTGTCAATTGAGATTCAACATTTGGATGATAATTAACATATATGGGGTGGGGTGTGGCAGGTGGGAGGGAGTAGGGGGTGGGGGGGGACAGTCCGGCGGGGGGGGAGGGGGGGGGGGGGCGAAGGGTGGGCAGGGGAGGGGGGGGGTGGGTTGGGGGGGGCCGGTGTGTGGAGAGGTTATGGGGAGGGGGGAATGGTGGGAATGAAAGGGTGGGGGAGGGGGGTGTGAGTGTTGGGGAGGGAGGTTAGGAGCCGGCGGTAAGGGTAGGGTGTTCGGGGCGTGGGGGAGGGGAAGTGGGTCTGGGGTTGAGGGGTATTGTGGAAGGGAAGCGTGTTACGAGGGATGGGGTGGGCGGTGGTGGGTGTTGCGGGGATTATTTGGGGGTTGAGGGGTGTTAAGGAGGGGGTGGGGTGGTGGGGGGTGTGCAGGAGTGTTGTGGAAGGGGTGGGTGTTGGGGAGGGTTTGGTGTTGGGGGGGGGGCGGGAATTGCAGGGTGTTGACCGGTGATTAGTGCGGGTGTTGGAGAGGGTGGTGGTGGTGGGTTTTGCAGGGTGTTGGGGAGGGGAGATGGGGTGGGGTGGGGGTGTTGGGGATGGGGTGGGATGTTGTAGTTGTATTTATCGCCTGTTGTAGATCGCTGACATCGGCGGGGACATTTTACGCATCGCTTAAGTAAAACGAGTTCGCCTTGTTTCAATCTGTTTAATTCAAAATGGCATCCAAAATGGTTTCGCGACAATCAAGTTTTTAACCTATGATTCATATGAGAGGTTTTGCCATCGAGCGTTTGTCTATTAGCGGGCGTGCTATGTGTGTTTAGATGTGAAAACTGTACATCTATGTTTTTCACGCGCCATGTTTTACGCTAAAGTATTTTGCCAAGAGTTATGTAATTGCCTAATAATCAGTTGTGCATATGTTTAGCTTATTTTGGTGGAACAATATAAAATTGGTCATGCGTTTTAAACTCATTAGGCCCCTTTAGCATAAAAATGCGCCTTCTCAAAATTGTGTTTGCCCATTAAATCGCACTGGATTAACTTTTCTTTCAGCAATTTATTTCAGCAATGTAATTGTATTTGTATGTCCTATATATGATCCAAATTTATGGAACGTTCTTCGTGAAAGTGGTTTTCATTTTTGGGGCGGGAAATTTGGTAAACATTGCTAAAGTGATTTTTGGCCCATTTGAATCTGTACACGATTTTTTCATTTTCGCACTGTCGGAGACCGTGCTTTGCTATTGGTTTTACCCGGAAGTATAAACCCCATAGGATTGCATGGACAAACGAAATACCTGGGTGCCTTTCTAGAAGTTAGATTTACTAGGAACTGTGTGATTAGTTTTAGACGAAAAAGATTTGTATATAGATCCGATAGGGAAAGGTAAAAGTCGCGAATGTTCATTGTGTTATTCTTCGTCATGATTTCCAAAGAAGTTAAGACGTGTGTTTACAAATCATGATATCTACATTAGTTTTTGCCTGCGAAAACACTGTACAATCCTATAGGTTTCTTTTCCCCTTCGACGTACGGCGTAATTACCACTTGACTAGGTATAGAGGGCGTTATAACAATTAGGCTACGGCTTCGTACTCTTGTACATTTGACCTCGCTGATATTGATGGTCCCTCTAACTCGTTTGCAACTATATAACCATCGAGTTCTACTATCTGCAAAACGCTATGATCGGCAAGGTCCCAGTCTAAGTCCGAACATGTGGGTCCTGGTATACACTAATTACTCAGCAACATAGGCCAAACACTTCAGGATTAACTGTGTTACGCAAATTTCCAATTTCTTCGTGTCCAATATGTGACATAAATCCTGATAAAATACAAACACCACTGAATTCAAGTGATGCCACAAACAAATTAATAGGAGCTATGTGTATTAAATTATTGTATGACCAATTTCCTGACATGAAATGACATCAGATGTTAAACATGAGAGAGTGTACGTAATCTTACCTGTCTGAGCGGATCAAAATGGGTACGTGTATGAGGCGCGCTTCATTTTGTCATTTTACTCAAAATATTAAAAAATAAATACACCAACGGAAAAACACTAGCAAAAAAGAAATCATCTTATGTGGTATTTTTTAAGCTTTTATTTCATGTTTTCTTGCAAATTGTTACTATCTTGTGTTTACAATTAAGGGTTACATGCAACGTGAAATGCGCGGTGTATAAAATTGCGCATTTAGTATAATGTATTTACTATCACCACACACACTGTAAATATCACAGTGCAATTTACAGCAAAATACTGTAAATGAAATGAAAATTCAGGATCGCAATTTCTTTCCATCGGCGCCTCGAAAATCCGGAGGGGCGGACACTCTAAACCTGATGTATCGGTACCGCCTATCCTCTTCCAATACAGCCCGGATATCAGCTATGTATTGTTAAATAGGGTGTTGCATTTGGCCATATTTCCTAAAAAATTCATAGAATAAATACAATCGATAAAACAATCATCAGTGCTAAAAAGTAAAATCACCTACCAAGTTGGAATTTTAGTCTAGGCCATGTTCTTGATTTTTTCAACCTGACTGCGAAACCAGACCCCTACTCTCTTAAATGGAAAGATTGAGTGAGGAAAGTCCAAATTAAGATGGAGAAATCATCTTAAAAGCTCTTAAGTCGAAAATTCAAACAAATTCCATTGAATTTTCATCGAAATTTTAGACGTTTCCTCAACTCAATCTTTTAGAGGATTTTTCAATCTTTGGTTTTGAAAGAAAGTACGCAGGGGAATTCCACAAAATGGACGAAAAGGTCCACTATTGCCTTGATTTGTGATGACGAGGTCCAATTAGAGAAATTTGACAATTAAGTCCCATTTTAGGGTGATGAGATTGTTCAAAAAAGACCGGGGGTGATTAACGTATACAAAAAGTCCACTTTTTGATTTCCCGCCCCCGGCCTCCCAAAAAGTCATTCCTTCGTATGGCCCTGCCTACGAGCAAAGAGAGGTCTATATTTAATATACCTATAATTATTATCTCATTACCATTCTTGTTTGAATCATTGCAGCCCAGGCACTTAGCTATTAATCTGTAGTCAGCAGTGGTTCGGAGGGGCAAAAACGCGGTCAGGGAAAAGTCATCCCACCAATGAAAAAAATCGCCCGATTGGAGGTAGCGTCCCAAACGGCTGCTTTTGCCTCAAAGTTTCCCAATTTTGCCGTAACCCTTTTTCCAAGGGGGTACTCTTCACCACCCGCATTTCCCATGATTGAGTCACTTATAGTGGCCACTTTTCTCCGCCCCAGCTACGCCTGAGTTGGGTCTTTGGGAGTGGAGTTCTTTGGCTGGCCCCTTGGCAGATAAATTTTCCTCCTGGCTCATTATAGCTAATTTTGGAGAAATCTTGATACTCCTGACTTAACCCGTTTAAGGCAATTGAGGCATAGTGAAGTGTGATTTGTGACAGCGAAAAGCATAGCCTATAGGGATGGCTTGAGAAAATATTGTAATGTCGCTGAAGTTTTGCATGATTTGAATAGTGGATCACCCGTTTATTGACCGCCCCACTCAAATTAGCTAGCGGTTCATTTGCAGTAGTGTTCACCTGGCTTCATACCTCATGTTGAGAAAGGGGGGCTAAATCTTGACAGCTCTTGATTTTTAACACATTGTGAGGCCTTAAGACAAATAATGGAGAAGCTTGGAGAGAAATATTGTAATGTCTCTGAACTATTGCTTAGATGGAAGAGTGATCAACCCATGTTTTTTTTTTTTATTTGGTTTGTGTTTTGTATTTGTTAGTGGCCGCTTCCCATTCAAATCAGCTAGCGGTTTGCGGAGAAGCGGCGGGCAACCGCTAGTGTTTGTAATTCGGCAGTCACCAATTTCACTGTGGCAATGTGTTAACTTGGAGACGACGAAAATGGTGGTTGGCACTTGGGTAAACGGTATATTAAGCAATATGCGAACAGGATACAAATTTCAAATTTAAAGGGAGCACTTTGTGATCCGCAACCTCAACCCCCCCCCCCCCCGACTTGCCATCATTGTATCATCATCAATCGTGGTTCATAACGTTGCCTATGGGGATTGGTGAGGCTTCCAACATGTAAAAAAAAAGTTAAATTTCTACCAGTTTACTTTAAAATTTAGTTAAAACATCCCATTCATCAGTGATAAGAGTTGTTTTTCTTGCTAATATGCTTTAAAAGTGTATTTTGTGATTTGGATCGGAAATTAAGTGTTTCTCCCCATGGGGAATTTGGTCCCGCCCTCAATGGTGCATAATTCTGACACATTTTTTTCTTTCATTTATTTTACATGAGCCATCAAATATCAAAAAACAACGACATAAACGAGGGAAGGATGACCAAAGCAGAGCAAAGCTCGACACAAGTATGCCCCCCTATTCACTTAAGTTACTCGGTGGCAAGGACAAGACAAAACACATAAAACAAAGACAACATTAAGTGTATAAACCAGACAAGACAAACACGTGCATTCAGACATATGTTCCCTTGACTATTGGGCAAGATATATAGATTTAAAAAAATATACAGGAATGCTAAAAAGGTAGCATGTGAAGAAATTGAAAAAGCTTAGAGAATGGCAAGTGGTCCCATCTCACGTAAACAATCCGACTCCCAGCCCAACCAGTGTCACTGCCAATCTGGAACTATATGCGAGGAGAAAAAAACAGGAGGATTTGGACTACTGCCGCGCCTCAACCGAGATGCGGACCACTGACCAGCCATAAATTAACAATATCTTGAAGAATATAGTGATATAATGAATTTATACATTGCACTTAAAGCATTTAATGGAAACGATTTGCGAAGAGAGGCATCAATATCATTCCACAGGATTGGACCCTGTCTTCTGATCGTATTTCTAGCAAGGCAGTAAAAAAAATTTGAGGACTATAGAGATCAGAAGACCGGGTTCACCCATACCTGTGGATGGAATGAACTTTAACAAAGACTCTGGAGAAATTATCGGGAAGAAAGTTATTGTTAAATTTATAACCCATAAATAGTGCAACTTGAAGTTTATGATTACTTTTTAGTTTATTTTGATGTTTTTGTAGTCATTTTGTGCCTTTAAATGCAATCTATTTTTTTGATTTTATTGTAAATCTAGTATTTGTAAAGGTTTTTTAAATGTGACATGTTCATTACATGCGTATAACCTGTCCCCAAAACTTATTCATTTACGATTGACCGTGCAATTCCGTTTTACCGGAATTTTTTTTTTAGAGTTGTCCCGTAGAAAACCTTAGGCAGCATGATCCTTGTGTCGTCGTCGTGTGTCGTGAGCTTTTCTTGCGACCAAAATATCTGGAGACCTGTACTTCACACCGGGCTGAACTTGGTGGAAGGGTGCGGGTCTATATAATAGTTCTCGAACTGATTCGATTTACACTTCAAGTATATATTCCTTCTAAGTACCTAATTTGCATAATTAGCATATTGACCTAGGTTTTTCATGATTTCCATTGACACTTCTTTGAACAAAAGAATCTGGGAATCTTGCTTGCTTACTTGCTTACTTCCGAGTGGTGTACTCGATCCACAATGGCTTTCCACACTTTACGATCCTTCATTGCTGTCTTGATGTCATTACATCCAATCCTTTGTCCCGTTTGAGCAGATCAAGTAGGGTCAGTTGGTCTTCCTGGTTTCCTGTGCCCGTGCTTTGGTGTACAGTGAACCAAATTTGCGAAGCATTTCCTCGCTTCTAGAGCAGTGACCGGCGACCTTGACCTTCTTTCCCTACTTTCTGGGTGATTTTTGTAATGTCTCCATAGAGCTCTGCATTTGTTATGTGCTGTTTCCAGTGTATTTTGAGACAGAATCGTAACACATGCGGGTGTAGCAGCCATCAAGTTCGTTTCGCGCTTGGGGGTGAGGGTCCAGCCTCCCAGCCGTACAATACACTTTCGACAGTTGGCAAGCAAGATTTGAGCTTGAATTTTCGTGAGAGCGAAGATCTCCACATTTTGTGGAGATTCTGGTGTCACCCAGGGCTGAAACTTGGTGGAAGGGTGCGGAGCTACAGCATTCTTGAACTGATTCGATTTACAACTTATCTATGCATTTTAAGTACTAATATTGCGATATTTGACCTATATGGCATTGACACTTGGTTTGAAAATATCTGGAGATCTGTACATCATACAGGGCTGAAACTTTGGTGGCGTCGAACTGATTCGATTTTGGGGGTGTGGTCCGGAGGTATGGGGATGTGGTCGGGAGGTTGGGGCGTGATTGGGGTGTGGTTCCGGTGGATGGAGATGTGGTCCGTGGGGGTGTGGCTCAGGGGTAGGTGTGTGGTCGGGTATTGCATATGGCTGACACTGTGAGGGTGTGGTGTGAGTGATATGGGTGTGTCCGGGGATATGGGTGGGGATATGGGGGTGTGGTCTGGGGTATGGGGTTGGTCTTCTTGGAAGTATGGGTGTTTTGCCCAGGTATGGTCTGTGGGTGTTGGTTGTGGTTCCGGGGTATGGGTGTATGGGGTGTGTGTGTCTGTGGTATGGTGTGAATCCGAGGGTCATGGTGTGTCTTGGGTATGGGGTTGGTCTTGGGGTATTGGAGATGTAGTGTAGGGGTGTGGGTCTGGGTATGGGGATGTGGTCCGGGTAGGGGTGTGTTCCAGGAGTGTTGTGTGGGGTATTTGGGGGGGGTGTGGTCAGGTATGGGGTGTGGTCGGGTATTGCACAGGGCGGACACTTGTGAGGGAGTGTGGTGTGTGGTCCGGTGATATGGTCTGGTCTGCCTGGGGATATGGGGTGGTGGGTCTTGGAAGTATGGGTGTTGCCCCGGGTATGGGGTGGTGGGTGTGAGTTAGTAGATGTGTCCCCGGGGGTATGGGGTGTGGTCAGGGTATGGGGTGTGGTCAGAGGTATGGTCTTTGGGGGTCCTGGTCCTTGGAAGTATGGGTGTTGTCCAGGGTAGGGTGGTGGTGGTGGTCCATGGGTATGGTAATGGGGTGTGTGGTCTGGGTGTGGTCTGGAGTATGGGGTGTGGTCCGGAGGTATGGGGGTGTGTTCCAGGGTATGGAGATGTGGTCCCTAGGGGTGTGGTCGGGGGTATTGCATAGTGCTGACACTTGTGAGGGTGTGGTGTGTGGTCTGGTGATATGGTTGTGATCTGGGATATGGGGTGTGGTCTGAAGTCATGGTGGGTGTTGCCCAGGGTATTGGATGTGGTCTGTGGGTATGAGGTTGTGGGTCTGTGGGGTATGGTTCGGGGGTATGGGGGTTGTGGCCGGAGGTATGGGATAGTGTCCGGATGTAAAAGGTGTTGGTTCCCAGGGGGTAGGGGGTGTGGTTGGAGTATGGGGTGTGGTCCGTGGGGTAGGGGGTGTGGTCGGGGGGGGGTCAAACTTTTGGTTCATAATACCTAATGTATTGTAAGGACTTTACATTCAGGTGTCATAAGAAACCAACCTTTCAAGGAAGGTCTATACTTAGAATATTTTTATATGCTCTGCCCTATAGCATAGAGCTCTCTCTCCTCAAAAGATAGTCTAACCATGAATTATTTGCTCTATAGGGGTGGTTATAATCATGGTAATAACCGGTATCATTTGTTAATTTGGCTAGCCCATCCCTTGGACATCTGAACCACCAAGTCTTAACTCATGGAGCGGTGGAGCGTGACGTCAGAGATCAATGACTTTGACTTTTTAACACGTTGTTTCATATTGAGTGTACATTTTGATTGCAAGGTCACACTCAGTTGATTTTGGTGTCAAATGAGAGATTTTGTTCTGTGAGGTTCAAGTAAAGTTCACATCTAATTTTGAGCCAAAAACTGGGTTTTGGGTATTTTTTGGGCCAATTTTGGAAATTTAAGAATTATTTTAAATATACGTAAAAGACTAATCTCTGGCAGTTTGGAGCTGATATTTTCCTCAAAACTGACCCCTGGATACATGCAAATACTCTGAAATTTTGGGTGGTGTATCTTGTGCGACAATTCAGTTAGGGTTCTTCAAAATGCTTCGCCGTGGTATTTAAGAAAGTCAACAAAAATTGCAGTGTTTTGCGCTTTTCGCATTTAAAAAAAGATGAGGGGTAGAGAACGCCAGAGGTCAATGACCTCTAAATGTAACCCCTCTCCACATTATTTCTCATTTTAGAGTGTAACTCCAAAATGTATACTGTACGTTCACTTTCAAACTTGAGTCTTTTATTCATCACCATCCTCATCTGATGAGATGGAACAAGTCAATTGTGAGATCTTTAGCACAAAGTCTTGTTCAGGGATGGGTGGAGGGGTAGAGAATGACACCAGAGGTCAATGACCTCAAAATGTAACCCATCTTCACCTTATTTCTCATTTGAGAGTGTAATACCAAAATGTATACTCTACGTTCACTTTCAAAATTGAGTCTTTTATTCATCACCATCCTCATCTGATGAGATGGAACAAGTCCGGGGTTCTTCATCTTCACTATCTTCATCGGATAAGCTATCAGTATCCAAACTAAGTTCTTCTGGACATCGTGGTCCAAGATACCAATAAAATTTCCAAGCGGTGTCCATCTTCTGTGAACCTCCATCCATGGGTTTCTGGTCCAAAGTCTACTGGAGTTGCGACAATTGCATTCCTCCATATTAATGCAATATAGTTTGCACGCTCAATCTTTTTGTTGAAGGACCGCCTTACATGGTGGTAAGCAGGATGGATCTGAAATTTCATGGTATCTAGTGGTCTTTGGGAGCATATAACTTGCCAAATATGACAAATCCAGCGTCATTCACATTCTGCAACCTAGCTTGCCCATACATTGTGCACACAAAATCTTCTAATGCATCGCTTACATCAGGTGAGACTTCTGGCGCATCTCCCAGGTGGCTAAATGTCGATATGAACTGGTCCGATTTAGCCATTGTGATCAAATGGATGGACTTTTCCCCTAAACGCAAAGAATAGCTCTTATTGTGTGTTATTTTTTGTTTGTTTCCTTCCTTCCTTGGTAAGGGTTCTCAAATGTCCAGGGTAAGGCAGAACATATCTTTGTTCCAAACTCTTTGGCTATATTATTTATACAATGGTGCGGCTAGTATTAGCAGAAGCCGTTCCAACATACATCCACAACAAAACGTCCAGTCGCAATGCGTAGTGATGTAAAAGGAGCACACAAAAAAATCTGTGTCACTGGAGCAAACTACTATACTGCGGGGTGGTTTTATGTTTTCTGTTGCTCATAAAGTTGGAATAAAATATTAATTGTTACCACTTTTTATGGAATGATTCTTACAGTGTGAGTTCTTTATGATATCTAGGGTGCATATCGCTACACTACTTAAATGGTCAGTCTCTTCCGAACATATCACTATGAACTTAGTCTACAAGTAACCCTTTACTTTGTTTGTTGTTAACTTGTTTTGTTGTGTTCTTAGCCTGAAGGAAAATGGGGTATTTGAACAGCAGATTTTTGAGGCACCCAAATATTGTGTCATACTAGTAATTTCATACAGAATAGGCACTCAATAGATTTCTTACCTTGTATGTGGCTACAGAAATGCCTTAAAAGACAGAAAAAGGGTGATTCTGGTTTGCTTGTATTTCAATATAAAACATAGGCTGAATTTTGTATTTGCTCCTATACGAAATTAGAAATTTCAAAATTTTTGTACCAAAGAAACATTTCTCAGCTTAATCCTTTCAGATGGGGTTATTTTTGATGGAAAGCTTTACATCAGGGCAAAAATCAGAACTTTCGATTTTTTTAGGGCACCTGATATGCGAAATCTCTCGTTGCACCTTTAAGGATTTTGTTACAAGTACTGTTTTAAATGCCATTCAGTTACTAACATCGACTATGGCCACCTCTGGCATGAATCAGTGCGTCAAGACGTCGCGGCATTCTGTCCACAAGGTTGTTTTGTTTATGATGTCAATGGGCAGAGCGTCCTACTCATCGGTCAGAGGCTGAGCTACCTCCTTTAGTGTTTGAGGAAGATTGTCGCTGTAATTGATGGCTCGGCCTAAGGCATCCCAGCATGTTCGATAGGGTTCGAATCAGGGAAGCAAGCAGGCCATGGTATCTGCTCCACCCCCCTCTGCCTCAAGAAATCGTCTCACTATAGCGGCCCTGTACGGCGTAACTTTGTCGTCTTGCAGCCGAAAATTGTTTACATAAACCCTTCTGCATGTGGCAGACAGTGGTTTTCCAGAATGTCCAGGTACACGACGGCGTCATGTTTCCATCTGGCACCACCAGTGATGTGTTTCCTCCATAATGAATACCGGCCCATACCATCACTGAGCCGCCACTACCTTGAGTCGATTCCTGAATACAGTCATCTCGGAGGTTCTCACCACGTAATCGACGAATCCTTTGTCTTCCATCTTGATGGTCAATGATGTAGCGGCTCTCGCCAATAAACACAATAGTTCGCCAGGGTCTGAGCTGTGATCTTCTGTGCTTCCTAGCCCGGCGAAGTCGATCATCTCTGTAGTGAACGGTTGGGCGTGGACATTTGGTCATTCGTCTTGCTCGGTAACCATGTTGAAGCAATCTCCGATCTACAGTTTGGAGAGAAACCTTGATTCTTTAGTGTCTTCTCCACAAACGACGAAGACGGCTCCTTGGCATTTTCCGGGTTCTACGGCACAGATTAAGTAGTCGGCGATCATCTCGTCTGGTAGTCAATCGTGGTCGTCCTGAAGATTTTCGTGGCCTCAAATGACCCACCTCTCGATCATGTCTGAGGATTTTACAGACCGTACTCTGCAATATTCCATAGTGTAAACTTAGTCTCATCTGCTCACTAGCGGTAGAAACAGTGGCAAAATATGATGAAAATAGCCGTTTTTTACACTTCAATCTGCAACCACTTAAGAACGCAAGTTCTGTTTGATTTTTAGATCGTACCATTTTAATCCTTGTTTTATTAATTTTCTGTACATATATAACTCAAACGCTGTTAATTTGTAGTTATCGGGCGTTTTGCATTTTAAAGTAGGATGTTTTAGCTTCCCGTACATACAAATCCATGCGAAATTCATGAATTTGGGGCATTGAAAATCTGGTATCTTTAGATTGTAATTTTATCATGTATAGAGTATAATAGGTCATAACATCGAAGATCAATAGCAATTGTTTTTTTTTACTTTCAACGCGTTTTTAAGTTGTGTAAAAATAGACCCAATTTAGAAAGGATTTAGTCTTTGGTATAGCGGGGTAAAATGAAACTCATTTGAAGCACCGATCTCTAATAATAACTCTTAGGTATAGCGGGGTGAAACAAAACTCATTAAATGCAGTATAAGGCTTACAGTTATTTTTCTTGGAAATATTGTCACGAAAATAATTGCTATGAATAATAATATCATCTCTTGTTCTCTGTTGGACTTAAAACATTTTTTTTAAATATTCGACTTGGTACCTGAACGTTTCCACATGGATACAAAATCACAGCATGGCATTTCAATGAGAAGATGGCTGAGACTTTGATCTCATCGCAACATTTTATAATTTGTGTAATTGTACAGATTCTGTTTGTTCGGTGTTATTTATTCTTTCATTTTTTTTCATTCATTATGACTCTTTCGGGGATAACGTGTCTCCGTCAAAGTGTCCCAGTTCCTTTAAGAGTAATTTAACGCATATATTACAAAGATAAAATAAGGATTTAGTTTTGAGTATTTTACATTTGAAGTTCTTCTATTAATTAGGCCAGGTTTATTAGCTCAATTAGTTAGATCGCCTTCATAGAGTAACATTTGTTGCTGGTTGGAATTTGACATTTTAATCACATCACATCCGTGCACTGGCCTACTCAAGCAAAAGATAATAAGTCATTCTTGTCTGTACCTGGCGAAGTAAGTATTTTAAAAAAGTTTCCCTCCCCATCCCCCACCAATCAATGTTGGATTATTCCCCGATGAAAACCAGATTTTGCAGTATTCAACATTGATTAGGGGAGTGGGAGGGGGGTCAGGTTGGTCGACAAAAGTGTATGAACATGTTTGACACTGCAGATACATGCAAATAAGGCCAACTAATAAATTAATGTAATTGCAGAACTGTCTTTTTAATCACTAATCTGGATCATTTAATCATTAAAATTAGTAGATATGTTTTGCCTATTAATCTGAAGTACTGCTGTCGAATACACACACCCCAACAACCACTTGCCCTCCACATATATTAATAGAGGTATGTTAACAGGAGCAAATGAGATTTTAGGCAGCAAAGTTTACGAGATGGAGGAAATCGGCGACTCTGGCTTGTTTGTACCCTTCCCGTCGGAGTGTCGGCGTATTTACAATGTCGTTGGACGAGGCATAGCCTAGGGAACCTCTGTGTCAGTTTTTGTTATAAAAGTAACAACCAACTCTGAAAAAATGGGCTCCTTGCACAACGGCTTGGAGCAGGGAAAATGAACAAACAACAGACGTCTGACATTTTATAGCTACCAACAAAAGGCATTGTTACGTATTTCAAAATTATGCATGGATTCACTTTACCTGGGTAGTGGGGACTCATTATGTAATCATTCACCTACTCTAATATGATTACTGAGGCGTTCAAATAGAAATACGTTTTAAGATTGGGTCTGAAAAAAATATTCCAACTTTATGAGCAACAGTGTACCTCGCATGAAATAGTATGTGGGAAGAGCGGGTGTCAGCTTCAGCATGATCACATGATATTTCTTGCACAAATGACCATGACATTCTTCCATCAATATATTTATATTATGTAACAAACTTTATCAACAGCTATTTATGTTCTGTGCTCTCCAATTTGGGACATAAACGTCAGGCTGTTATTCCTCAAACTAAAATTGTCTGGTTTGTCTAGACCTCAGTTGCTGGTGGATGATTGTCCTCTGGCTTCAAGCTTTCTCATTAAACCTGATTTATCTGTCTTGCCCATCGAACTATCATAATGGCACAGTGCCAAAGGGACTTCGATGAGGGGCCGGGGATATTCCAGTGTCTTCTTAAATTCAGGTCTACGTTTTGCAATGTTGCTACATACAGCAAACGACCAAATAAGTCTCTGGTGCATCGGACTTCTTTAACTTTGCGGTATTTGGTCTTAATTTTTCATTTTTACTACTGTCACATTTTTGAAATTTTCACTTTTCGGTGCTTGATTGGCTTATTGAAGCGGTCTCCTTGTTGTTTGCACTCACTGACAAATTCCTCGCACCATGATGGAAGAATGTCACGGTCATTTGTGCAGGATTTATCATGTGAATAATGTGATCATGCTGAAGCTGACACCCGCATACTATTTCATGGGAGGTACGTAGCGTAGGTAGCGCAAAACACAGAAGAAAAACAGCACGCAGTAGTTGTTCGTTCCATTGACACAGATGTGTTTTGTGCTCCTTTTACATCACACATTGTGATTTGAAGTTTTGTTGTGGATGGATGTTGGAACGGCTTCTGCTAATACTAGTATAGACGCACCATTGATATAAATAATCTAGCCAAAGAGCTTGGACCAAAGATAGGCCTATGTTCTGCCTTACCTGGATTTCATGCCTTTTACCGGTAGTCCGGTCCGTCCATTTGATCAAATGGCAAAATCAGACCAGTTCATGTCGACATTTAGCCACCTGGGAGATGTTCCAGATGTCTCACCTGATGTAAGTGATGCACTAGAAGATTTTGCGTGCACAATGTATGGGCAAGCTTGGTTGCATAATGTGAATGACGGTAGATTTGTCATATTTGGCATGTTATATGCTCTCAAAGGCTTAGATCATCCACTAGATACTATGAAATCTTTAGATCCACCCTGCTTACCACCATGTACAGATGTAAGGCGGTCCTTCAACAAAAAGATTGAGCGTGCAAACTATATTGCACTAATGTGGAGGAATGCATTTGTCGCAACTCCAGTAGACTTTGGACAAAAACCCATGGATGGAGGTTCACAGAACATGGACACCGCTTGGAAATTTGTTGGTATCTTGGACCACGATGTCCAGAAGAACTTAGTTTGGATACTGATAGCTTATCCGATGAAGATAGTGAAGATGAAGAACCCCGGACTTGTTCCATCTCATCAGATGAGGATGGTGATGAATAAAAGACTCAATTTTGAAAGTGAACGTAGAGTATACATTTTGGTATTACACTCTCAAATGAGAAATAAGGTGAAGATGGGTTACATTTTGAGGTCATTGACCTCTGGTGTCATTCTCTACCCCTCCACCCATCCCTGAACAAGATTTTGTGCTAAAGATCTCACAATTGATGGTCTATATAAATATCATAACAAAACACTTGGTCGATGATATTATTAAACCACCCCTCATCTTTTTAAAATGGGAAAAAGCGCAAACCACTGCATTTTTTCTTGTTTCTTAAATACCACGTCGAAGAATTTTGAAGAACCCTAACTGAATTGTCGCACAAGATACACCACCCAAAATTTCAGAGTATTTGCATGTATCCAGGGGTCAGTTTTTGAGGAAAAAATCAGCTCCAAACTGCCAGAGATTAGTCTTTTACGCAAATTTAAAATAATTCGCAAATTTCCGAAATTGGCCAAAAAATGCAAAAAAATACTTAAAACTTTTAGTTATTTTGAAAGGTAAGGAAGAAATATCATGCCAATCGTTGCAAGTCACTGTAGTGTCAAGTTCTCTTTGCCATTTTGTTTGGCTATTTGTTGTTAGCCTAGCGTTTTTTAATATTAGTTTATAGTATATCTTACAGCGTTTAGCTTTATTATTTAACAGTTCTACAACAAATGGCCGAAATAGCATAGAAAGCTTGCTATTTTTACCATACATTTCCAATAACTTTTTACAACAATTTACCATTCCTTGAAAATCCTAAAATGATTTGTGTTAAAATTGTAAGCTGCACGAAATTGATCAAAAGACATAATTTTACCATCCATATTGAACAAGTCATTCACTAAATATAAACCTTTATCATGTTTATTATTCCAATGTGTGTAATTAACAGAATTATTTCCTATTTTAATTTTATCATTCCACCATTAGTAATTCTTTGCGATACAATTATAATCTAAGGGAAAGGCTTTTTTGATCTCAAGTCGGAATTTTGATACGCACGTATAGAACTTACAAAACCAGATAAAAAGTACTGCCTTGTCTTTAATACACGGATTTTTAACTTTAATAGGCCTGCACGGATTTCAAGCCAACCATTTGCAGGTTATGTTCGTATATCCATACCAGTAACAAAAATACGAAAATTTTGATGATTTTTTCGATGTTTCGGATAAGCAAATCGCTGCTTATCCCTTTAACATGTTTAAAACATTCTAATGCTTTCAATATATTAAAAATCATGTGACACAGTGTCAAAATCAATAAAAGTAATTAATCTTCTGTAAATCGGTGTATTGCATTAAGTCATAAATCAAACGAATTAATTTTCACCAATATATCGACCAGGGCCATTGATCAAAAGAGGTAAAACACGTTTGAGTCTATTAGCAATTGCAGGTGATACAAGCTTATATGAAGCATTTAATAAAGAAATTGGACGCCAATTTTGTACTAAATGACGTCGTTTATTACCTTTTGGAATTAATGTAATACTGTGGGCCCAACTTTTGCGAGTCAAAAAGAAACCCGCTTGTAAATGCTTCCTTAATAAATGAACGTAACAAGAAATAATTCAGGCCAAAATGTTTTATAGAATTCAACTGTAAACCGTCGGGGCCTGACGATTTACCGTTATTCATATTTTTCAGTGCATTGTTATTTCCCCTTCGTCATGTTCGATATCACTACTATTCACTAGATTGTTGCTCAGTTAATATGTTGTTTTCCTCAATTTCGCTTCGCCTATAGGCCTAGATTTTTCATAAAAGCATTGTTACTTTAACTCTTACTCTTGACTTCATCCATAATAGCATCGTGAATTACAAAAACCATCTTTCGTTGATATGATTGATCTTTTGATTGATTGATTTACTTTTTTTCTAGATTTAATAAATATTTCGTAGGTTTTTCGCCATATTCTATCCATCTTCCTTTCGATCGATTTAAAGGTGCTTTCGTGATTCCTAAAGCACCTACTGCTTTATTCACATGGTTTCACCAGAAATTCCCTGAGAAAGCTATTCAAAAAAATTAGTTTTATTCGATCTGTTGCGGTTTTGTGTTATGAGCAATTGCTTGTTTCTCCCGCGGTCCCATAAGTTCTGTGCTGTAATTTCTGTCCGTTTACGGACAAGGAATACAAAAATTGCGATTTGCAACAGATACGAGACCGAATTTGCAAACGGTAGATTAGGTACCCATAGCATGGATTACCAAGGCTACTGGTTTCAGATTGATATAAAAAAATCTCAAACTTTTTTTTGGGGTAAGTCGGGGACGCCGGACAGGTTTGTGGATCACGAAATGCCCCTTAAAATACCATCAATTTCTTTTCTCTTAAGCTTTGAAGTTTTGAATTGCGCAATTTTAAATTAGAAACGACCTCGTTTTCGGTGTTCTCATAATTCAAAAGATCCTGTAGTTTGTCGTTTGTATGTTCTTTTTTTTTAATTTTGATGATAAGAAATTTTTCGCCTCTACTTCAAAGACAATTGACCATCTCTTTTTGTTTTCTCTAAATTTTAGTCCCAACCTCGAATTCAAAATTCAATTTCAAGTTTATGACATAGGCCTCTGGCCCCAATCTTACATATCACATAAGGCAATGAAAGTCATGGGATGATGTTCCCGTAACAGAATTTTTGCATACCGATGCAACTATTTCATTTTTCATTATTCTTAATTTTTAAAGAAACAAGCCATTTCCTTCACCACCTGCATCAGCATGCTCTAATAGCTACAATATTGTGGCAAACCAAAACCGCCACCTACATTTAAAATGATTTTGCAACTGTTCTGTCATTTAAAATCTACTACAAAATCACATTCGTCACAATATGTGATCAAAAGAATGATTCCTGATTTTATTTTATCCATGTTCACCCTTAGTAATTCTTTGCGATACAATTATAATCTAAGTGAAAAGGCTTTTTTGATCTCAAGTCAGGGAATTTTTTGATACGCACGTATAGAAGCTTACAAACCAAATAAAAAAGTAACTAGCCTTGTCCTTATACACGCTTTTTAGACTTTAAAATAGGCCTGCACGGATTTCAAGCCAAACCATTTGCAGTAATGTCGTATATTCCATAACCAGTAACAGAAATTACTAAATTTTGAATGATTTGTTTCGAATGTTTCGGGTAAGCAAATCGCTGCTTTTTCCCTTTAACATGTTTAAAACATTCTAATGCTTTCAATATGATTAAAAATCATGGACCAGTGTCAAATCAATAAAAGTACTTAATCTCTGTAAAGTGTTGTATTTCGATTAAGGGTCAATAAATCAAACGAATATTTTTCACCAGATATCGTACCAGGTAACACATTGATCAAGCAAGGGTTACAAACTTGTTGACATAATCTATTAGGCAGCAATGTGCAGGTGAGTACAGAGCTTATATTAAGCATTTACTACAGAGAATTGGGACGCCATTTTGTACTAAATGACGGCGTTTTTCCTTTTGGAATTAATGTAATCTGCCTCCCGACTTTTGCGAGTCAAAAGAAAACCCGCGTGTAATCTGTCCGTTAATTAAATGAACGTAACAATAAATAATTCAGGCCAAAATGGTTATAGCATTCAACTGTAAACGCGTTCGGGGCCTACGATTTAAACCGTGTGTATATTCATATTTTTTCAGTGCAGTAATTATTATTTCCTTTGGCCCCTTGCATACATGTTCTAGATACACTACTATTCGACTAGATTGTTTCTCATTTAAAATATGTTGTTTTCCTCATTTCAGTGCTTCGCTTACCTAGAGGTTTTCAAAAGGGCTTGTTAGACTGGGAGGGATTCATCCATATGCGTGGATTACAAACTCTTTTACGTTTTATATGATTCCTCTGTTTCTTATGAAATTAAACGTTTTTCTAGATTGGGTAAGAAATATTTCGGTAGGTTATTTCCGCCTATTCTATCCAGTGCTTGCTTTCGATCGAGTTAAAAGGTGCATTTCGTGATGGCTATCACCTACTGCTTTATTCACATGTGTTCAACCAAGCTAGTCCCTGAAAGAGCTTATTCAAAAATTAGTATGATTTCGATCTTGGCTGTTTTGGTGTTATGAGCAATTTCTGTTTCCCGCGGTCCGCGAATAAGTTACTGGCTGTTTCTTGTAATTTCGGGCTGGGGTCCGTTTACGACAGAAAATACAAATTGCTAATTTTTCCTTTTCCTCAACAGCTACGGAACCAATTTGGCACGTAGATTGAGGTTACACATAATGGCTTACCAAGTCCAATGTTCAGATTATAGTCAAATCGGTCAGGACTTTTTTTGGTGTAGTCTGGGGACGCGGCCGGGACTACGTGTTTGTTGACACGAAATGCCCTTTAAAAGGTACAGGTCCAATTTTCTTTTCTCTTAAGCTTAGAATTTAGGAATTTGCCAATTTTAATTAGAAAAGACGACCTCGTTCGGTTGTTCTTCATATTCAAAAGATCCGGTAGTTGTCGTTCGTAGTGTTCTTTGTTTTTTTAATATTGTTTGCTTAACTAATAGGAATTATCGTTTTCGATTCGGCTACTCACGTTCAAAGAACAATTAAACCAACTTTTTTGTTTCTAAATTTTAGATACCGAACATCGAATTCAATTACATTTAAGTTTATTGACGATAGGCCTGCGTTGCCCCCATCTTACAATATCACATACTGCCATGAAGTCAATGGGATGATGTTGCCGTAACATATTTTTGCATACCGAGGCAACTTTATCGATTTTTCATTAAGTCTAATTTTTTAAGAAAACAGTCCCATTTCATCATTCAGCAATCAAAAAAATCACCACCTTCGAGAATAGCAGCTCTACGATAGCTCCGGTTTGTGTCAAACGCCACCCTACATTTAAAAAAGAATTTTGCAACGGTCTTGTCATTTAAAATGCTACTAATCACATTCAAACAAGATGTGATCCAAAAGAAGAAACCTTGAATATTTCTTTAAAATCAAAATAATGGAAATTAAATTTATGGGCTTAATCGCAATCTCAAAAAGCGGGCAGAATACTTATACCGTCGGCGTTCGGGGAAACCTAAAAACCCTCGACTTTCAACAGCCTAATTAATAACAGTTTCATTAGAAGGCCAATTTAAGCAGAGAGTGGTGAAGGGGCAATAATCAATATTCATTTACTTATTTTGAATCTGAGACCAATATAGTCCGTCAATTTTTCTCAAGATTTTCGAGACGGTCTATAGATAAATTTTCCGGCCCTTTGTTGAATTTCTTTTTTCTCACTTGTCATTAGTGTTTGAAAGTATGATGAGTAGGGGATAATCTGTGGTAATAAGCGAGAAGCAGTAACGGGTTCTAAGATCATGATAGATGGGCACACCAGAAGAAATGGTATTCAGGTTCTTGTAATCACAATGACACACAAACAAACAAATTTGGTTGGTTCTTTATTTTTTGTTATAATCTATTTCAATTCACATGAGAGGTTACCACATATGAAGTCCACGTACGCTTTGCGAAACACATAATCGTATTACTGGCAAGTGTAGACTATCGCTTTGCAAGTTATCTTTCAATATCTATCCATCCGGTAACGATCACTACTTGCTATTCTTTCCTGGGATTTCTTTCTCGCCATTGTTGAATTGAAATATCTTCACCTATCTTTGGTAAAATTTCGATAAAGTATTAATATTACTACACAACTGTGGTACAAACTTCACCAAAGCCCATGGGCTATTCCAGAAACAGCGGTTCTCGAACCACAATCCTCGCCTGCTTTCGCGTATAGCTGTAAGACAAAGAGCAGCACACCAATCACAACTGTACAGTAGAATGTTCCCAAATAAGTTGTGCAGCAGATACAGTGGGAGGATTGCATAATATCCCCCTCCCCAACCACCCCCCTCCCAGATACCCACAAACACCCACCCCACCCCTATGCCAACATTCACCCCACCACATCCCCAACACCCATCCCCAACACCCCACCATGCCCCCTCCCCAACACCCCGGCAACACCCCCCCCCTCCCCAACACCACGACCACAAAACAACTACAAAACCCTCCCCGAACACCCCCCAACACCGACACCCCCCAACCTCCCCCAACACCCCGCAACCACCCCACACCTCCCCAACACCCCCAAAACACTCCCCAATTCCTCTGTAACCACCCCACCCCTTCCCAACCCCCCACAATCCCCACCACCCCGCCCACCACAGCGCGCAACCCTTCAAAACCCACCGACCGAAATACCCGCCCCTCCCACCCCCCCACCCCATCCCCCTCCCCCCGATACCCCCCCCCCGTCCCCCCCCCCCCACTCTCATCCGCAACACCCCCTCTCCCCCCCAACACCCCACTCTCCTCCCCAACACCCCGCAACAACACAACCCCACCCCCTCCAAAACCCACCGCAACACCCCCCCCCCTCGCCACACCACTTGCCAACACCCACCCCCCTCCCCCACACCACCCCGCACAAAACCCACCCCCTCCCCAACCCACCGCTCAACATCCCCCACTCCTCCCCAACACCCCCACCTCCTCCCTAACACACCACCACCACCGCAACACCCCACCCCCCTCCCCCAACACGACCGCAACACCCCACCCACTCCCCAACACCACCTGCAACACCCCACCCCCCTCTCCAACACCCTGTGACAACCCCACCCCCTCCCCAAACCCCGCAACAGCCCCCCTCCCCAACACCCCGCACACCCTAATCCCCCCCCAACCAACCCAACAAACCCCACCCCTCCCACACACCCGCAAACAACACCCCTCCCCAACAACCGCACCACCCCACCCCTCCCCAACACCCTGCAAACCCCACCCCAACACCTGCAACCCCCACCCACCCTCACCAACACCCGGGCAACCCCCCCAACCACCCGCCACCCCCCCCCACTCCCACAACCCCATCAACCGCAACCACCCCCCTCCCCCACCACCGCCCTCAACAACACGCCCACCCCGCTCCCAACCCTCCCCCTCAACAACAACCCCCACCGCCACCACCTACCCTCCCCAACACCCCACAAACCCAAAAACCAAACAACCACAAAAACCAAAAAACAAGAAACCCCACCCCCCCCTCCTTCAACATCCCTCACCAACACCACCATCACACCCACCCCCTCCCCAACACCCCCCCATCCCCCTCCCCAACATCACCACAACACCCCACCCCTCCCCACCAGCCCCTCATCCCACCACACCCCCTCCCCAACCCCCCTCCAACACCCCACCCCTCCCCAACCCGCTTCAACACACAACACCACTTCACACACCCCCCCGCCCAACACCCAATCCCTCCCAACAACCCCAATCCGCTCCCGCAACACTCACCCAAACTCCCTTCCCCAACCTCCCTCCCCGACCGTGCAACTACTCCACCCATCAATCACCCTCCAACCCCCCCACGCCCTCCCGCAACACCCACCACCCACTCCCCACACACGTAACCCCTCACCAACCACCACCCCCTCCCCCACACCCCCTATCTCCCATCCCCCTCCCCACCACCTCCCCAATTCCCCCTCTCCACACCCTCCCCAATGCCCGCACCACCCAACCCCCCACCCCCTCCACCCCAACAACCACAATATCCCAGCCCCTCCCCAACGACCCATCCCCCTCCCCAACAACCCTACCCCCTCCCCCTCCCCAACCCCCATCCCCCTCCCCAACACCCTCCCCTCACCCAGCACACACCCACCCCGCCCACCCCACACCCCCTACCCCTCCCCCACACCACCCTACCCCCTCCCCCCCAACCCCCCACCCGCCACACTCAACACCCGAACGCCCCCCTCCAAACACACCCACCCCTCCACCCCAACCCCCCGCCTGCTCCTGTAACACAGAATATTGCATATCCAATGTACGGTTTCAGCATACACATTCGCATAGTTTTAGTCATTGTAACACAATTTCCCTCTTATGGCCCATATGCACTTTGACCTAATTATATTTCACAAAAAGATGATGCCAGACTTAGTCTTTCATGTAGGGAAGAATTTTGCCTATCCGATTGTACTGTTTCAGCGATAGCACAGCAATTATTCCTATTTAATTAGCCTCGTTTCATACCTAAGCCGCATATATCACTTACTTTCAAATGGCAAACAAGATGCTCACCATCGAGGCTCTTGTCATTAAGGAAGTTTTGTGTATTCGATGTACCGTTTCCAATTATAGCAATTAACTGATTTTTGGCATATTATTAGCTCATATGCATACTTAAGTTGCCCGCAATAGGCCCAAAATCTAATCAGGTCGAGAACTCTTCACCCGCTTCCTTTCACCAAGTTACAACAATCATTATAACGCCTTACGGAACTCCTGAAACTTGTACAACAACCTTTTTTTTCTTAAATTATGCAAATTAGAACACGTGAATTACATATTTTACGCCCAAAATGCCACTTTGAAAACCCAAAGTTAATGATTCCACAAAAGAGCATTGACAGCGTAATTCTTTTTTCCATATAGCGAAGGAATTTTGCCTATCCGAATGTTACTGTTTTCAGAGTACAGTAATGATGCTATTTAATTAGCTCATTTTGCATACCTAAGCCGCATATATCAACACTTTTCAATTTCAAAAAAGATGCGCACCAGTAGGCTTCCATTCAGTGAAGGAATTTTTGTGTATACCTATGTACCATTTAAAAAAAAATTATAGCAATTACGCTGTTTTTCATATTAATTAGCTCATTTGCATACTTAATTTGCCGAAATACCCGAAATCTATCAGTTCGAGAACTCTCCGCCCGCTCCTTCCACCAAGTTACATCAGTATACGCCTTACTGAAACTCCTGAAAACTGTACACAAGCCTTGCAGGAAAAATTTTCGTAAATTATGCAAATTAGATATTAATTAGCATATTTTAAGAAGCCCACAATCTATCAAGGTCGAGAACTCATGGACCCGCTCCTTCCACCAGTTACACCATCGTAGCCCTTACGGAACTTTAGATAAATCGTACACAAGCGCGTGAACACGGACGGCGAGCAGACCGACAGACAGACAGCCAGAAAAGTGATTACTAAGTCTCTGCCGAACAACGTTCAGGCTGAGACAAAATTGCCGCCCCCCCCCCCCCTATAGATGGGCAAAAATGGTTTGTTCACAACAAATATCTGGAATGCCTGGCTAGCTTTCCATGACTTATCTGGAATTCCAGACCCTACCTTCCGTAAATTACCAGGAATTTTTAGACACTGCTTCCGTAATTCCAAGAATTTATCCTACAACTACCATGTAAAACAAACAATGAATTCATAGGTGATTAGTTAGGGTATAGCGGTCTTTGAAAATCTGATTTTTTTGGAATTTACCTTTGAAAATCTGTCAAAACCTGACAAACCCTCTATACCTAAGGGCTGGAATTCCCACCTCGTAATTATACATTACATTCTGGAATTCCAGCTTTTCAAAAGTGACAAAAGTCTGGAATTTCCGGCGCCCTCTATAGGGGGGGGTCATTTTTTTTATGGATATCCCATTGTAAAAAGAAGATGTTTTTCTCTGCCAGCCCAGCAATCACTTTATTATCATCAAAATTAATTTTGCATTTGATAACATTGTAGCCTAATCTATTTCATCCATACAAATAATTTTAAATCCAATAGCTAATACTTTTGTAAAAATCGGGAATTATGAGACTATGTCTACCTAGTTCAGCCCGTACCCAATTTGGTTTATATCTATTTCCATTTAAAAACAAATTTGCAAAAACTTTTGCGACATCTTTCAACGTCAGCACTTCATGAAAAGCCCCATATTTCGAGCACATAATGGAGTTACGAATACGATTTTTCGTATCAAAGATCTTGTTTAACAAAATATGCAAGTGACCTATCTTGCGGCAAATTGTTTTTAATTGGCAAAAAGAGCTTGCGGGCTTGTTCGACAGATATTTTGTGTACTATTTCCATTTGCCGTTCTAGCTTGTAACTTTTTACCTTACTCCCGCTATTTGTATACCTTATTTTTTTTGTTTTTTTTTCCCATCAAAGGGGTACCCATTCAATGGTCCATGCTGTTCCTAGCACACCCATAACCTTTTTAAAAACAACCACATTGTTTTGTTTTTTACAATATTAATGGGAGTTTGTCAATTAGGGCCAACAAAATATTGAATTGGGAGTACCCCGCCGCGACCCTAAAATCGGCGGCCCGACCCTGGCAGGATTGATGTATATAGGTTTAAGTTATAATCATTGAGGAATTAATATGAATACTTTTAGGTTTATTTGGAATGTCATAGGTGAAATACATCAGGCTAATATAAATTATTAACACTATAACTATAACATGACCATATTATGTAACATATTGTAACTATCTAAATAACACTACTGTAACTATATTCTAATGTGCAGATGATTTTAAAGTATAAGGAAATGTGGTTAAACATTAAACAAAGGTGTTGTGTTGCATCTTTGGTATTTAATAGCAGTTGTTGGTGATTGCATTATATTAAAGGGGCATTTCGTGATGCAACAGTCAATGCCTTTAACGTGCCACAAAAAAGTTGAGAGGATTTATATCAAGTGGAATTGTTGGGATTAGTATGTAGTGTGTGCCTAATTTTACCTGTAAATGCGAATTTTAAAAAAGATATTGTAACTTCGATTGCGTTTTTAAGCAGGAGGCGCAAATAACAAGACCCCACAATGGGGCAGCGTGATGCACCCATTTGGCTTAACATTAAACGCACCGTCAGATCAACGGAAAATTTTGGAAATAAGTTTTTTCCAGGGGGATTCTAGTTGGGAACAAAAACAAAATGAAGTGCCAGGACACGAAATGCACCTTTAATATGTTCTGATTGGTTTGGTTAAGCTGATACATTTGGACTATAAAGGAGTATACAATTAAACTTGGATGACATTGGATTGAAGCTGTTTTGTGGTAAATTAATTTGGACAGGTAAAGTAGTTGGCACTGCTTGCAATTCTTTTTTTTTTTAGTTCTTTACATTTATTGAAATTTTCAATTGTCTAGATGGTGTGATGAGATACTTCATTGAATGTAGTTATTGTCAACCTTAATTAATTGTATACACTTTTTAAGGTACATAAGGCATATGCCAATATATGGCAACAATGTTATTAGATTACATGAGATTAGCTTGTAACAGGAAGGCATTATGAAATATATAAAAAATTTTTTTTTAATAGTAATAAAATGTTATTACTTGTTACATTGAAATATAGTAAATTCACCATCGTGTCACCTTTGGTACTTTTCTGAAGGTATTGGCATTGAATGAGGGGATGTGCAAGGATGGAAATTAGAATTTCACGCTAAATTTATTGAAAACATGTGGCGATAGGCAAATAAAAATTAGTTTGGGTTATGAAAGCATTTAAGGTGCGTGTTCCGATCGTTGGGAACCCCCTGATTTACCCGGAAGAGTATCGATTTTGATTATCAGACGAAGGCCGTTTTTCTCAGTGTCGTCCGGAAATGCCTGAGCCCGCAAATCCATTTCATTCCCAAGATATAATTAAAAACCGCCGTTTTAGTGGTTAACCATCAATATTAGCACAATTTGAATAGGGCTTGCAACATGCATTTGCGTATCCATCAAAACCGCAAGTTCTGGTTCCCACGGTACTTGATTGGGGTTGTGCACGTGCCAGGCTCTTATAATCACGTAGAGACCACAATACACATAAATCGGAACAAGCACCTTAAGACAACGTAAATGCATTTATAGCGGCATTAATGTTCAAAACATTCTGATTAATCGTCGCTATTTGCATTTGCTTCAATGGTATCCTGACTTTTGAGCGCCTGTGTTTGATAGGAAACACAAAGTCTTTGCACTCTCCGTGTAAACTTGGAAAGGCTAGAGTTCTTTAGTCATTCCTGAAACGGTTAAATTGGGACAAATGCCTTTTTTCCCAACTAACTGACGCAGTCTTAAACTTTCTACGGTGCACGATGGGTGAATCTATTATAAATAACATAACTTGAATAAAACATAAGTGTTAAACAAAACTCCTTGTACTTGCTCATTCGATATCATTTTATCATATTCTTAGGAAATTGCACGCCCAAATCCATCTACGTAAAAAAAATAGTCCTCTTTTTCCCACATTTATAATCAATATTCAGTTTCAATACACTTTCCTGATCATTCCACTCCATCTACTCTATACTAGTTAACATCGCAAGTATTTGGCGTCTCAAAAGAAATAAAATAAAATTGATCTATCTACTATAACACACGAGTTTCCTTCGTGCAAGAAAACAAAAATACGCCGAATCACTACACATCAATTAGGCTCCGTGAACATGACACCCACAATTTTGGTTGGTTCAGCACTATGTCATATAATAAAAACTGACCGGGGACAAAAACCCTTCATTTTTTCTTCCATATGTGGGCCCAAAACAAAATAATCCCATCTATTACATCTATTACAGTACATTTCTTTGCAAATGGGTCATAAATGTCGATATTTCAAAAATGTAATTTTTAATGTATACATGATGTCATTAAATAAGCCATATCACCAGACTTGTAGTACCCGTCCATACCCGTCCCGTACCCATACCCGGGTACAAAATTGCTACCCGTACCCGTACCCATTACCCATGCTCGGACCCATTCCCGTACCCGTACCCATAACTTTATTCACATGCTGGGACCCGTACCCGTACCCATGGTATCGGACGTACTATTACGTACCCAGGGTTCTGGAACCGGACCAGACCCGGAACATGTCTCGGACCCATACCCGTAACCATACAAATGGTCTTGGACCCATACCCATAACCACGGTTCGGACCCGTACCGCTACCCATGGTCCTCAGACCCGTATTCTCCATACCCATGGTTCCTGTACCATACAGTTTCCAGGTTGTGTTGCATACTCTTACGGTACCCGATGATGTAAATTTAAAAAACAAAAACTATTTATTTTTTTTATGTATGCTTTGTTTTAATGGATATTAATGGAGTTAATTTTTTGTTTTACTTTGATGAATGTTAAAAGGTGCAACAGGGATTTTACCATCGGGTGTCTACAAAATATTTTTTGCACTGAAGTAAAAGCCTTCCATAAAACAAAAATACTAAAAATAAAAAAAGTAAAAAAAATAATGAAATTTCAAATTTGTGCTTTGAAAGCAATAGAAATGTTTTAATAAAATAATATAAGTTAAACTCTAATTTACCTTGGTTTTCACTTTTCACCCTTGATACAAATTACACAAAAATCAAAAATATGTATCTCTTGCTGCACCTTTAATTTATACATCCAAAACTTATTTTCAGTTTATCTACAGTTTTGGCACATAATTATACAGATAAACCGTGGATATTATAGTATGCACTATGCATTACTATGCACCACGTATGCCTTAGTGTTTGCACAAATTAATTTGCACTATTCGAGCCATTAACTCTCCCCACCATTTGAAATGAACTTTACCAATAGATTACTGCAACACTAATTTGGAATAGGGACATATTCTTTGAAATGTACTGATTTCCTTCCACTTTTTTTCATTGCTACAAAAAATACTTATAAGGATTCCCAAAGACTTACCCTCATTCTTATAGTATTCCTGCAAATTTCAAAATCAAATTGACTCTTTCAGGTGGATCACTGATAGTGTCTTTAAGCTTTTTGGCAACTCTTGCACTTATATTTACCAGGTATAATACTCATAGGCTGTACCCGTACTCACAACACTCGTACCCATTACCCATGGACACTGTACCCGACCCGCTACCCATGGGTTTGTCGTAAGAGGGACACCGTACCCATACCCGTTACCCATGGCTCGGGACCCGTACCCGTTTACCAATGGACTTTGTCACAAAAAGTTGGACCCCGTACCATACCGTACCCGTGGTCGGAACCGGACCGGTGGACCCACGGCTCGGACCCGTACCCGTAACCATGGTCTCGGACCCGTTCCCGTACCCATACCAGTACCCATGATCCGTACCCACACTACAAGTCTGATATCCACTGCTATCATGCCAACGATAATTTCTGGCCGCAAAACAGACATACATGTATAAGGGCATGATCGTATACACCCCAAAATCAACCCTCTCAGACGCCTTCGCTAAAAATATCCACGTCAATTGTTACACCACATAGTCCTAACAAATCAATCAAACAATCACAAGACATCACACATCACAAATCCCTATTTTACATCGGCTACTTCATTCCTCGTGGCAGGGACTATTACATACGTATACACACACGCGGTGTTACCCTTACTAACGGCCCCCCCCCCCCCCCAGGTAAAACCAAACGGCACACGAGATCGGGTCTCCCTGAGTATATTTCTTCACCCAACGATCGTATGGACCACTACAGCCGGGGGGCCGGCCAACGCATAGCGCGTTTTTTGCGTTCCCTAGGTTAGCACGTAATCACTAAAACTTGACAAATGTTCTAAAGTCGAAAATGTTTGATACAATATTTTCCACTCAAAATCCGGGGAGAGTTAAGAATCAACTCCAGTCTAAGTATATTTTTTTTGGTGATGAATAACGGTTTACCAAAGGGATCCTTGAACGAGGCTCGCTTTGACCTCATCTTCAATAGCTTTCAATCGCAGGGTCAACCGGTAGTTATAGCTGGCGGACCAATTGGGTACCAGGAGAGGTACAGGTAGCCCCAGGGTGCCCCAGGGCCCCCAGGGTAGCCCATGCATG
>JAMKCH010080222.1:0-10343 GCA_023653785.1 Ophioderma brevispina
CAGTGGGTACCTTTGATACAATCATTTGCTCATAACATCAAACTGAAATTTTGGGAATAAGCTTTTCTCTATGACAGCGCCTTTATTGGGGGGACGGGTTGGCGCAGCGTATCTTCCCTCGCTTTTCACCAATGAGGTCTCGGGTTCGATTCCCGGCAGGGGCTCATTCTCGGTGGCTTTATGTGAATTTGGTTTCTCGATCCATACTCGTTCCCGCAGGTTTTCTCCGGGTACTCCGGTTTCCTCCTGCTTCTAAAATCGAGCTTCTTGGCATAAATCTGTTCTGGTATTATGGTTTCTCTGATGTGCTGAGCGCCTTTCATGGCAGCCGCACAGCGCCTTGATCACGTTTAAGTGGATATGTCGCGCGTTAAAAATACAAATTATTATTATTATATGAAATCCAGTGAACCATAAATAAAACAATGGTACTAGAATCACAAAGTGCACCTTTAAATAATGTAGTACATACATACGAAAATATAGCTCATATTTTAATCTTTTTTTTCATAGTCAACAAAAGTTGGGGTAGGTCAAGCCACTTTAACCCCATGTTCATCAGGTTCTGATGATGAATTCATATCTTCTTAAATTGAAATTACCAATTATATTGCCACATGTGTGGTTTATCCTTTATTGATAACTTGGAAATTAATTACAATTCCATCCTCATATATTTACTTCATTTTTATTTAGTTGATTGGTGCAGATATAGCAGTGCGTAGTAGACTAGTCATGGCTGCAAGCAGCAAACAGACGATGCGAGTGTGCATGTTGACAGGACAGAAAGGATACCATAAGCTGAAGGTAGCTGAGGATGCCCGGCCTGGTTCACCTGAACCGGGGCAGGTAAGCATTGGACTTTAAAGGCGCAACGAGAGATTTCACATATCAGGTGTCCCTTAAAAATCAAGAGTTCAGATTTTTGTCCTGATGTAAAGCTCTCCATCAAAAATATCCCCATCTAAAAGGATTAAGCTGAGAAATGTTTCTTTGGTACAAAAATTGTAGAATTTCTAATTTTGTATAAGAGCAAATGCAATTCAGCCTGTTTTACATTGAATTATAAGCAAATCAAATCACCTTTTTTTCTCTCTTTTAAGACATTTCTGTAGTATAATACAAGGTAAGAAATCTATTGAGTGTCTAATATATGAAATTGCTATGGTGCCTCAAAATCTCTCATTGCACCTTTTAATTTGACTTGTAGCCACAGGGGAGCTTTGGATACCAATAGTCAAATTGTGGTTGGAATTTTAAAATAAAAATATAGACTATGGGGCTTAGACCAAATAACCAACTTATAACAAATTTTGTGGGGGGTGGGGGGTAAATTCATAATAAATTATTACAATCACATAACTGTCTGTTCCCGCACATAAAACTGGCACATTTTCTTGAAAATGAATGAAAGGTCACCTCAATTTCTTTTTCCCAATATCAGAGACCATTGGACATGTATAGACTTCAGCAAACCATGAGCTAAAGATATTACAATGGCCTGGTATGCAGCTAGCCATTGTTATATATAGCCAGGTGTTATCACCTCCATGATTCGGGTTGAGTAACAAAATACCCGTCCTCTAGAACCAGTTTACATTATAATATAGGTTTGTTGACACTAAGTTTTCTTCTGAAAACATGGTAAATTGAATAGAAATGAAGTTAAGCAATAAGTTACAGATTTTGGTTCTGCACAAAGTTGATAGGTCAAAGCTTGCCCAGCAACTTGTTGGGCATGATTTTTGTTCGTCTTTCATCTTTTCAAATAAATGATGAAAAATAAGGGCTAATTGAACATGCACTCTAGAAGCTCAAGATTTATTTATAATTTGTGAATGAGGATAGAGTTTTTGATATGTGCATGGACTGTTAAAAAAATGACAGCAATTACAGTACAGTGGTCTTTGATAACATCATTTGCCATACCATCAACTGAAATTTTGGGAATACGCTTTTCCTCTTGAATCCATGACCATAAATAAAAACAATGGTACTAGTCACACAAAGTGCCCTTTAATAATGTAGTACATACATACGAAAATATGCTCATATTTTTAATCTTTTTTTCATAGCCTCCAACAAAAGTTGGGGTGGGTCAAGCCCCTTTAATAAACCCCATGTTCGTCAGGTTCTGATAATGAATGAATTCATATCTTCTTATTGCATTACAATTATTTGCCACAGTGTGAGTTTAAAACCCATTATTGAACACTTGGAATTAATTACATTCATTCCTCGTACTGACTTCATTTTTATTTAGTTATTTGTGCAGATGCAGTGTGTAGTAGACTATCATGGCTGCAAGCCTCAAACAAAGACGATGCGAGTGGCATGTTTACACGGACAGAAAGGATAATCATAAGCGAAGGGTATCTTGAAGATGCCCTCCTGGTTCACCTGAACCGGGGCCGTAGCATTGGACTTTAAAGGGCCAACACAGATTTTCAACATAGCGGTGCCCTTCAAAAAAATAAAAGTTCAGATTTTTGCCCTGACTGTAAAGCTCTCCATCAAAAATATCCCCATCTAAAAGGATTAAGCTGAAAATTTTCTTGGTAAAAAATTGTAGATTTCTAATTTGTATAGAGCAATACTGTCAATTTAGCCTTTTTTCATTGACTTATAACAAATCAAAAATCACTTTTTTTCTCTTTAAGACATTTCTGTAGTATAATACAAGGTAAAAATCTATAGAGTGGGTCAATATATGACATTGCTATGGGCCTCAAAATCTCTCAGTGGCACCTTTAAATTTACTTGTAGCCACAAGGGGAGCTTTGGATACCAATAGTCAAATGTGGTTGTGGATTGAAAAAATACCAATATAACTATGGGGCGTAGACCAAATAACAAACCACTGTATAACAATTTTGTGGGGGTGGGGTGGGGTGTAAATTTCATAAATAATTATACAATCACACATGTCCTGTTCCCCACAGCATATAAAACTGGCATCAATTTTTTCGTTGAAAATGAATGAAAGTCACCTCAATTTTCTTTTTCCAATATCAGAGACAATGGACAGGTATAGACTTCAGCAACCATGAGCTAAAGATCTGCAATGGCCTGGTATGCAGCTAGCCCTTGTTATATCGCCAGGTGTTATCACCTCCATTATTCGGGTTGAGTCACAAAATACCCGTCCTCTTTCAATAACTAACCAGTTTACATGATAATATAGGTTTGTTGACACTAATTTTTATTCTGAACACATGGTAAATTGAATAGAAATGGAATTAAGCAATAAGTTACGATTTGGTTCTGCAACAAAGTTTTTAGGTCAAAGCTTGCCCAGCACTTGTTGGGCATGATTTTTTTTTTTGTTCGTCTTTCCTATCTTTTCGAATAAATGATGAAAAATTAAGTCAAAGCTAATTGAACATGCACTATAGAACTCAAGATTTATTTTATAATTTGTGATGAGGAAGGGCAAAAAAGCGCCAGGGTAAAATCATAGGAGGGGGGTGCGCACAATCAACAAAGGGGGGGGGGGGAAAACAGTACAAAATGAACGCCTTTGTTTAAAAACCCCTGGTTTTTCCTAATTTTGAAATCTGCGGGGGCGGCCGCCCCTGCCACCCCCCTGGTGCCGCCCTGGAATGAGTGATTAAGTAATGTTGTGATTACATCATGAAAACTACGCAGTCTAAATTGGGGTGGGGAGGTGGTAACCTTGAAAACAACTCCATTTGTTTTGCCTGAAGTCTATTTTAATCTAATGGGAAATGGAATTCAAGTGATATTTTATTCATTTTCAAGAAATGTGCAAGTCTTTGATATTTGCGTACCATTTATTTGATTTTAATATTTTATTTATTATGAATCTACATTGGTTTTTCCCCTAGCGCCCTCCTATGGGGACAACAAAAATTGTATACATGTTGGTTATTTGGTCAAGCCCCATAGTCTATATTTTTTATTACAAAATCACCAACAATTTTGACAATGGTACAACAACACAGCATAGAAGGCATGCCCCTAATATAGCTGTGTATGATGGAATTAACAAAAATTAAAGGTCCAATGGCCCGATCGTCTAAAGCCTCGTCCCAGGGACCGGAAAACCCCAATTTACACCAGAAGTAAGTTCACAATTTTGGTATCAGAAGAAAAGCCTACTATTTTTCTGCTCATACACACCCTGTGCCCATTTTATGGGCTAAAGATTTTAGATTTTGGAAGCTATAAATGAAAATGTTCCCATTTTGGTAGACCAATATTAGTTGTACACAGTCTCTATGGGGCTTACAAAATCACGTTTTTGAAAGTCTCGCACAATCAAACGGATTGATAATCGCGGCAAACTTTACAGATGGTGTTTTTGGGTGAAGCCATTATCTATAAAAAAAAAAAAACTTCATGATACTGAAATTCGGGCCATCCCCCTTTAATGAGGAAATGCAATTTTTTTGCTTGTCCCACCGAGTCCTCATTGTTCTGATTTTATTCATGGCCTGTATAACTGCTTGGTTGACTACCCTTCATCTGGCTTATTTAAGTCTACATTCATTCATTGATCCTTATAGTGTTGCATGTTAAGGTGTCCAAGTAATTAAAACTTATAGCCACATGTATACATGTATTTCATTTTGTATCAATAGAATGATTGGCCTTGGTGTAACTGTCATAATTTTTTAGTTATTACAATGGCGTGAGTAAATGATCAATCAGGGCTTTCAATCAAATCTCTCTTCACAGGGTTGAAAGGTTAACTGTCCTGATTGTTGGCCACCCACCCTACCAATACAACTTTCGTTCCATTCGGGTGAGATTGTAAGCGTGATTTTTATATGTCTGGAGCATTAAAAATCATAAATACATGATTGGTATTGTTACCAAGCATGGATTGCTAACAATAACTGCAAGTGGGGTTTTTGGCATGTCGGCATTCTCATCAAGATAAAAATTTAATTTAAATCGGGTCTGATCCCTTACAACTACTGATTGGACAAAGTATTCACTTACCCACTCAAAAGAAAATGATGATTAGAATTTTCCTGCGCTCAAACTTTAGTCAACCTCTCAAGTTTAAAAGTCAATCCCATTAATAACATTGTTAAATGTTTTGTCTTATTGTTTAAAAAAGATTTACCCCATTAAACTGCCAAATTTTTGAGGGATGTATCAGTCCCTAGCTGCTCAACTGCTATTCTTAACCACCTATTCACAGCAAATAGAGCAGTCCATAATTGAATTTATTTCTCTTAAATTTTAATCAAATTCTTTCATATACTAGAATGTTTTAAATGTTAAGATCACAATATCAAAATGATTGTTTCATACACATGTTATCACATACTGTCAGTATTGTTGACTCCCCAAGTTACATTTTTCTCTCTCAATAAATGAACTACATGTCCAATGTACAATTATTCAGAGGTAATTTCGTAATATTTTGTCCTTAGACAGGTGAGGTCCGTAAGCTGCGCGCACCATCCCCAAGCAGATATTCTGCCAAATTGTAACTTGGCGTTCCTAGCTGTCCACGCACGGAAAAACCACCCTTGCGTACACTGTGCGATCTTCCGAGATGCAAGCACGCACGCATTGGGCCCTCACTGTTTCAAATGCATCAGTAGGCCTATGTGCTGTTAACAGAATTTAATGCATTTTAACACAAACTTGAGTCAAAGATTATATTGCTACTTACGGGCTAACATCAAGTAACCATAAATATCTCTTTTTTTTCCGAAAATAAGCATCTTCTCTCCTGATTTTTTCACCACACTTTTTCAATGTAGTTCAAAGTTGTTTTCTTCTTTACATTTTCTATGTCAGGACTGAGAAATGTCTAATGAATAAATCTCAGATGCAAGAGTATTTTGTTTTCCACTACATTTCTTTCACCTATTAGTACGGTCTGTATAGAATTTTAAATCCATAAACATCTATGATTATATGATCTTATATATGTTTCGTTGAAGGAATAATTATCACATGTCATTTTTATAACCGAATTTCCGGCAGTCAAGTTAAATGACGATCCTTATTTTTTGCGTTGTGTAAAATCCAGGAATATCTGAAAAAAAATCACACTTCATAATAATAAGACGATGGTCAAAGGTCCCTACCAAGGTCAAAGGTTCCTGTGAGGTCAAGTTGTAATAGGCTGAAAATGTAAAATTGACCTCATTTGGAAAGTTGAAGTTCCATTGGAACCAACTGGTTATGGAGTTTATATTGCAACTCATTTGTTTATGAGGTTCCAACGTCCACAATATCAAAGGTCAAAGGATCTTTAGGCCTATCATCACTAACCGCGACGGCAGGCGACCAAGCGGTCCGAGGACCTATGTATTTTTTTAAATTTTTTTTAATGATTCTCATCATACATCACAAACAATATATCAATATTAATGATTAAAAATTACAAGAGGGAAAAAACAATGCTCATAAGTTTTAAATCCAGGTGCGAACATTTTGCGTGCCTGGTTTTGTTCGCGTGTGTCAGCTTAAGTGTTTACCATGTGTGACAATTGGTGGCGTTTTACGCACCTCAATTTCGCGTTGGTATTTTAAGAACTACTTACTAAAAATGCCGTTTATGTTTTGAAAATAACAGGAAAATAGTTCGGTGACCCCTACCTTTTTCTTCAGAATCTCGACATCTTGCTTGTGCGCAACTTTTATTAAATTTGGACAAAAGTTTCGAAACGCAATTTTTTTTTAAATATTTAAAGTCCATGAAAAAACTGATTTTCCATAGACGTTGTGTACAATTTTTGGAAAAACATAGGTTGTTTGTAACCCTAACACGTCCCAATGCAACGAGAGGCAATCTATTTTTAATTTTTAACAAGCCAGTATGCACGATAAACAAATTTTGCGTTTCATTGCATCTCGGCCGTTTTTTTCCCGGCACAGGAATAAGTAGCGTAAAGTCGTTAAAGGCCCGATGCAAACGGAACATCGCGTCTTTTTCGCGGAGACGCCCAGAAATGCAACAGAAAACACGCGTCATTTTCACGTAAGATGGGGCCCAGAGCAACGAGGAACATCGAATCATTTCGCGGAAGACCGCCCAGATGCAACGAGGAACATCGCGCGTCAGTTTCGCGGAAGACGGCCCAGATGCAACGAGAACCATTGTGTCTTTCCCGAAACGGCCCAGATGCAATGAGACGCATTTGCGCCAAGAGTTCGATCTTCTGTCTGCGGAGCAAAACGCTCCCAGATGGCATGACAACGCATTGCAACCTTCTGTCTGCCGGGAAACCGGCCGATATGCAATGAGAACGCATCGCGTCATTTTTCGGGAAAACGTCCGAGATGCAATGAGAAACATTGCACCTTTTGCGGGAAACTGGGGCCGAGATGCAATAAGAACCAAAGCGTCCCCAGATCGGAAAACGTCCAAAATCAATTAGAAGCATGTAGAATGTAACTAGAGCAATTGAATTCTAACAAAATGCTTTTTGTTTAACAGCGAAATATGAAGATTTACAAGGCCTATATATAGGTAAATGTTTACGCGTAAGGCAAGTTTAAAGCTTTGGAACTTTTTTGAATTCTTGTTTGTTTAGGACGTTTCTCATGATCAGTAAGCCACAAGCCACAATTCAATCAATAACCAAGAAAGAAAGTAAAGCCAATGCAAGTAAACTCATAATACAAAATGAAACTACGCACACTGTTTTTGGACATAACTTTTTTCACCTTTAATCTTGTTAAAAAAAAACACACACAAAAAACCTATAGTGAACAATCCATTTCCCCAGTCAAGAGACACTAAGATTGTGGTTAAAAGTGAACCACATTATGTCCAGGCTACCGATTCATTGATACCTATATCAACCTTGTTTTATCTAGATATATAATTTTTTCAACGGTGTCTAGACCAGTTTTTTTATGCTGATTTCGGAAATCCATGGATGCCAACGAGCAACCTTGAGCATATTTGTAAAAACGCAAAATCAAAATGGCCACCAAAACACAAAACATTCACATCTCTGTGTTCACTCAAAAGTTGTTTTTTTTTCAATCCGTCTCGTTTAAACATCCATTGTGACCAATTAACATAGGATTCTGTAACCACTTAAGCACTGAAGTTCAATATGCCGGCACAATACATAAAGTTGATCGAATCGTGATCCTATTTTTTCCTGACCTGAAGTTGGTAATTTTGGGTATGATCCTGGTATTTTTGGCAGTCACGAATTAATTAAAGTCCAAGACATATTTTAAAATATGGGATAGTTAAATTCCGTCATTAGAGGATCCAAAGATGGCTTCCGATCCTCTCAGATGGCTATAAATTGATAGCTGTGTCCAACCTAGCACTGCAATTTTGTGTATTACCTGTAAGTCAATCAATCAATGCACTACAAACATTGGGTCTCAGATGGAATCGTACAGTAAGATGCCATTCCAAAATGGGTACATATGGCTGGAAATGGTACTTACTAAGCGTCAAAAAATCCGATCACAATAGTTTGTCTAGAGAGATATGTATCTATGTTTTTGGTAGATTTAGGCTTCCACTGGCAATCCATGTTGGGGTATTGATGATAACGACTCAATTACACTTAATATAGCCTTACTGGGGTTTGTTGAAGTGCAATCCAACTTAAAAACACAATATATATCTTAACGCCTACAGCGTGCAATGAATTACTGCATTACTGATTGACATTTGCAGCCATGGTTGAACGCCTATCTTGGATGCATCTTGCAGATATCCAATCACTTTGTATTATGTATGATATTTAAAATTGGCTCGCAAGCAGTTATTTGATCTACCCAAACAGGGCCGCTCTGTCTTAAGTAAGTACTTAATTTTGCCTTTTGAGCCTCTTGAATTGTTTATTGATTTGATTGATTAGCAAATTGTCGAAAGCTATTCATAAATGTTTTTCAGTTAATATATTGATTGCTAAAGCAGTGGTATTTATAATATCATGTTACCATTCTACGGTCAAAGTAAAGGATAATTATCAGATGCTTAATTGTTGTATTGGCGGCCATATTGAATCTCTTAATTAGGTGTTTAATGAATCACATTTATTTGGTCACAATGGTGTTTTGACTGGACAGCACAAAAATTACACTTTTGAGTAATTAACGTCTGAGTTTTTCAGCCTATCAATAGATAGGCTTATGCCTCGAGTAGAAGATTTTCTGTCAAGGCAGCCACTAAACATATAAACTATTCTTTTGTATCTGTTTCCCTCTTCACGAAATCACAGTTTGCAATAGTTGAAATTGCTGTGCTTCTATGAAACAATTTTTTTGAAATTTTTGAGTTAAAATTGGTTTTTGGGTTTGTTTATGTATTTTTGGCCCTGATTTCCAAGGTGACAATTAGTAGGCATTTTTTTCCATGCAGCATCACTTGTCCGAGCTGCTATGTTGTATATCTAGCCTTGATAGATGCATTTGCAGTCTAGCTATTTTACTGGGTTTGGTCAGTGTGGCTGCCAAATTATGTTTGCTAGCTAGGTCATGACTTTTTAGCACGGACACCAAATCCCAACTCAGTACCTCCCTACTGGTCAAAGATGTGCATTTACCAATCATGTGCTTGTACCAGTAGTTTTACAATGGATATATATAAAATATAATCAACAATTCTGTACATTTACAAAATGGTTTTTATCATTTCTTCAAAAATGTAAACTTGTGTGTTTTCCATAATAAGCCCCATTGCTGCACCTACAATAGAATTTCTGCTCATTTATCTGGTAGCCAGATAGTATATCTTCTACCCCCCAATAAAATTCCAATAATTTCTTTCGTTCTCAATTTAAATAATGTCTGGAATTTCTTATGGATCCACAAACCTTTCCTCTGTGTGTGTTGTGTGTGTGTGTTTCCATAGTCTGTATACCATACTTGTTCCCTTCTCTCTGGCTGTGAAATGTGTGTAGGTGTGTGCCTATGGGTGTGTTGTTGTCAACAAATGTCAAAAATAAGAATTAAAAATTGAACAAATCTGTTTGCTCAGAGTAAGACCAAGAAACCTATTTGTATGTATATGCATATATATATGTGTTTGTATGTAAGTGTGTATGTAGCGTGTGTGTGTGTGCGATCGTGCGTGGCGATGTGTCATAACATAATGTAATGTATGTATTTATGTACGTATGTTGTATGTGGAGAGGTCTTAGCTCATTATTACGGAATTCCTTTGGATATAACTTTATTATATGTAATTACATGTTAATTTTTTCTATCTTTTTATTATTATCTTTTGCTCCACTAAATCCTCACACAGCAGTATTGCGAGTACGAGGTATATCCGGCCACCCCTCGTTAACGGGGACGAAACCTGGATTTAAAACTTTGGTAACTAACTTCTATCTGTTAGCTAATTGGAGGACTTCTGAAAAGCGATCCTTTGT
>JAMKCH010080225.1:0-85684 GCA_023653785.1 Ophioderma brevispina
GTTGAGAGGTTGCAAGTTTATCCAGAAAAATCAATGCCACTTTTATGTGGCGTGGATTGAGACCAACATTTTTGCATGGCTTCAGCTGAAGATCGACTGCCATTTACAAGATTTAGTTCATTGATGTAAACCAGTAACCTATTGACCAATATACGAAACATGTGTTGTTTGGCATGTATGCGTATGAATAGGAGAGTGTAGCTTATTGATCGCCAAAAATCCATCTTCAAGCGAGCGAGAGTGATGTCCGTTATGTTGAATTATACGGATGTAGTGGCAAAACCACCAAATATATCATACAGGCAAATCCATTTAAGTTCTTTTAATTTAGCAAATTCTTGCACCTTCTACACACAGACAAGGCAAACATGATCATTATCAAACATTGCATTTACTGATTTAACTTAAAAGGGGATCATGAAATTTAAGTTGGGTTGGTACATTTTGTGACCCCACTTTGTCTGCTCCCAGTTGAATTCAGCAGCCTTGACGGAATAAAGCACAGTATCACGTGCACTTATTCCGTCAAGGCTGCTGAATTCAACTGGGAGCAGACAAAGTGGGTGCAGTAAATGTACCAACCCATTTAAGTTAATGTTAAAACAGTTATATTAAGTCAGAGAAGATGAGAAAGAAGGAGATGGTTCAACCATGGAAGAAAGAGAAAAGAAGGAACCACAACGACTTCCACAATCCGATTTTAATCTGTTTATCCATTCACCCGCACAAAAGGAAGGGAATCAACAGCCACCCTTTGATCATAATCCCTCTGCCGCAATCGATGATTGGCTAGCAATCACTACTGTAGAATATTTTGAAAACTCTATGTCCGAATACGTAAAAGTGTAAAAGTATATTGCATATTACAACATGTTCCGGCTGCCTCCGGTGTGTATTTGTTGTTGTTTTTGTTATATAAGAAGTTAATGTACATCGTTATGCGTTCAGCTTTACTGCCCAAGACTGCCCAGTGTGAAAAATAAAAGGACGAAAGTTTGACTAAATTTGAACCGGGTGTGGGGGGGGGGTCTTAGATTTTCGTTAGGCACCCATGCTCGTTCCAGGGGTTCTGAAAGTGAGCCCTAACGGACCAATTTTCAGTTAAAATATACCCGGCCCCTAATTGGACCAACTTTGGTGAAAATTATACTAGTTTTCAGTGAAAATATACACCTAACGGCACAGCAGTAATATGATATCCAAGAAAGGCTACTGCGCCATTTTAAATATATATATTTTCCACTAGTATTATACCAGTTATATACTCTCTTAAATTCCACTTATAATGTATTACAGCCTGTCTCAAAAAAAGTGGTATGCACAATTTTCACTGTACTGCATTATTTACATAATTATATATCATATTGTTTTTGCTGTAGGCCTATTCTATGATGAACAAATAAAAATTGATTGAAGGCAATTTGCAGTGAGATTATACCCCTTGCGGGACCTGTTCTCAATCATTGAAAAAAATACACATTTAAAATAGCCAATATACAAGAAAAATGACACTTGTTCTACTGCAAGAAAAAGTACACACTTATTATTTTGCTGATATGTTTAGGTTAATTTTTCCTATTGTATCATTGAACCAGTCACAATCACAACTGAATTTGTACCCCCCCCGCAGTGGGACTAGAACTTGATTAATTTGATACCCCTAGCGGTATGTTTGAGTATTTACTTCGCATTGCAGTCAACCAGGAGGTCACGGCAACATGCGTTATTTTCTTGTACACGAGAAGACAATACAATCGCTGTGACCTCAATAGCTGGTCGAAAACGCTCTGGAAAATGTCCTGATTTGAGGTCCAAAATGGCTGAATTCATTATAAAATAATGAATTATTGTTGCGGAATGTCAACTACATATCTAAGTTGGTCTAATATGACGTGAAAGGGTGTTTGGGGGTTAATAACAACGAATTAAAAGCGACGAATTTTAAGTTTTGAAAAAGCGTGGTCTCTGAAGTTATAGAAATCCCGACAAAAAGGGACTACAGAATTTGTTATGCAGCTTGTTATTTGGTCTACGCCCCATAGTCTGAAATTGTCAAAGCATTTTGACACTCTGGACACTTTCGGACACAAACAGGTGTGGTTGGGGTGAATTCAAAATGCATTTATCTAATCATTCATCATATCATATTTCATAGGAACTAACCGGATATGTTTAAATTAGTAATGTTCTCCAGCATAGTGCAGGTCTTTGATCCAATCAATCGGATTTAGGGCAATTAAGATGAATAGGCGGATGAACAGTTTATATTTTGAAGTAACAGTTGAACCATCTCCTTCTTTCTCATCTTCTCTGATTAAGTTAATGTTAAAACAGTTAAACCAAATTTTTGAGCTTTTATTTGCAATAAAGGAATATCTATGCTCAACAACGTATCTACTCCACTATATCTTCGGCTTTTTAAATTACGGTATCAACACATCCCCACCAAGTGAAAACGTACCCTCGACAATATGCATGAACTGACACGAATAAAAAATCAGACTATAATGGATTTAAGGTTAGTTGATATTAAAGACCTTTATTTTTTATCAATTATAAGACAGAGTTTCAAAAGTAGTAAAATTACCTTGAAAGCGGTAGATTGTGCTGGAAATGAACTTATAATAGATTATCGTTATTCTGATTCACACCAAGAATAATACCAGTCAATGATCATTATATATATATATATATATATATTAAATTCAATAACTAAAAGATGGTCATATTTCATATTTTTTGCACAACTTGAGCAAATAGGAAGTATGCCATTAAAATTGTTGAAGTGTGGCCCGGGACTGGCTCCAATATAAATGACTAGCATTACCCTTATTTTCCTCAAAGTAAAACAACTAAGTCAAGGTATATATTTGTAAATATTGAGTGGCTTTATCGAGGTGTGGTCAAATCAACTTGTTCATATCGTTTATGAACTCCCTTCCAAACTTACCCAGAAGTAGTATCATTTTTAAATTAGATGTTTTTCTCAATGTCAATTTCAGCTTCCATTTTTTACTGAAGATAAACAAAAACACCGTTTTAATGATTAATCACCATTATAAGCACATCAGTTAGTATGGCGTTGCAACATGTATTGTTGCTTCTACAATCTAACCTTAAGTTTCTTTCCTACAAAACTTGGTGCTGAGTGTATGCATGTGCCGGACTTTCATATCAAGTAGAGAATACAATTCACAAGCACCTTCATTAAACGCATTGTTTTAGAGTATCGCTTATTGAGTTATGTCTTGGGTACATTCACCAATGATGGACAATGTACCTTCACCAATGATGGACAATGTACCTTCACCAATGATGGACGATGTAGTAGATGTTGCATTGTTTGAAGCCCCGCGGTACACTTGGTGTTTGTTCCAGGTGAAGGCTCTTCGTTAGGTTTGAGTGCGATATGTGTAACTGGTAAAAGGCTATTAGGTCTTTCTTTTAACATGAAAACCCTATGCAGTAGATGTCGGGAGAGGATGAAGGCTCTTCAAGAAACTTTCTCTTGACTTCAAGCATTTAGCTCTTGGTATTGATTGAAGAGTGGATGTCGTACATCTTTAATTGACGCTTGCGTTCCTTCATGCTAGTACCACGCCTATCTGGTGTGCTACTCCCGCTTGAACCGTGGCGGCAGATAAATAAAAGGCTAGAGTACCGCGACGGTGATCTTGATTTGACGAGCTCAATGATGGACGGATAAATATGGTAAATATTACCGCCCCAAACCATTAATACAAAACCTTACAGCAGGAAAAATGCACTTTATCGTTGATTTTCGCCAGGCGACCTCAGATATAATTAAAGTGACCCTTAGGCATCTAAGAATATCGTCAGGCATGTGGTTTGTTCAGAAAGTTTACCGTCGCAAAGATCAACCACGATGCTTTTTGAACATTTTCAATATATTGGTAGGTGCGAAACAGCACCCACCAATTCGTTCGTTTTTTTTTATTTCTTGTAATCAGCCTTGTAATCAGGCCTTGAATCGAATACATCGTGCAATATGTAACAAGAATTAGCTGTATTTAGTAAAACATGGTAGAAGCGCCCGCCGCGCTTTATAGTCTAAAAAACAAACAAATAAACAACCATACAAGAAACAAAAATTAGATACGCCTACATGTTGAGAAATTGTTATAAATTTACATGGACCGTTAACAAATGCTTGTACTTTTTCAGAATTGTTATATTTTAAGTGGATATTTTTATCGACATTTTTGTATGATTTTAGACTGTAAAAACTCTGTAAAATGCCGGTGCGAGTATGCATCTAGACTGCCAAAAAGACTGTTGAAATCATTTTAAAAGGAAAAATTTCCTATTTCTAAAATTGCACTGCCGTAATGAAAAAAAATACGAAATTTCTTTCGACACTAAAATATCAGTTGTGATTAGGGTTAAGTGTGTGTGTGGGGGGGTGTGGTTACTGTATTTCTCATCACCATTTAAGGGGGCATTTCGTGATCCACAGCCTCGTCAGCCCGACTTACCTAAAAAAAAAAAGTTGAGATTTTTACATCATCTGAATCGTTGGCCTGAGTAATCCACGTGTACCAAATCTTAGGTGCAAATTTGGTCGTATGTGTAAGAAATTTGCAATTTTGTATTTTCTGTCCGTAAACGGACACAAATTATACACAGTGGACTATGGGACCGTGTGAAACAAGCTATTGCACATAACACAAAACCGCAAGATCGGGATCAACTCAAATTTTGTGAATAAGCCTTTCTCAAGGATATCTAATGGACAAAGAATAAAAGAGAAGGTGCTAGAATCACGAAATGCACCTTTAATTTGCTTCTCTTTAATAACATTTTCTGTTGATCTTGATATAGCGGCCATTGTAAATTTAGTTTTACGTCAGCAGATAACATAACGTTTACTATGTGCAGGAAGATTTTCATTTTCTATTTATGAATACCATCTAGCGTTGTCAAGGACATTGAGTTCCGCGTTCCAAGCAAGGCATTGACCGTATTGTGGGTTGCAGTTGAATGTAAAATGCGTGCTTTTATGCATATCAATTGGCAATACTCGTGATGCACCTTGCTGCTTCTGAATTTAGCAGGTCCCCCAATCTTCCTCTTACAACCACAATAGATTTGTATATGAAATATAACACACAAGTCAGTGGTTTTGAGATGGCGTCCTAAATTATTTAGGAAACATCTGAAAATGACCTTAAAGGGGCATTCGTGACTTACCTCAAAAAAGTTGAAATTTGTATACCATCTGAAACGTTGGGCGAAGTATAGTGTGTGCCTAATCTTACGTGCAAATTTGGTCTACTTTGAAGAAATTAGTTATTTTGTATTTTCTGTCCGTAAACGGACAAAATTACAACAGAATGGCCTATGGGGCAGCGTGATACAACATTTGCTCATAACATCAAAATGAACCATCAGAATCAACTGAAATTTTCGAAACAACCTTTTCTCGACGATATCAACTGAACCATAAACTAAACATGAGGTGCTATATAGATCATGAAATGCACCTTTAAGATTAGGCTTGTTGAGACTCCGAATATGGCCATTAAAATGTATAATTTTTATTTAAAAATTGTAATCTCTATGCGACTATAATCGCCAACAAAGATTTACGCTGGGGATTTATGCAGAAAGTTGTATGGATAGATTTGTTTAAATAATTTGATTAGAAATGGGCAGTATAAATTATCAAACGAACCTTCGCAATTTTGCTAGTGTCGTGAAACTTATCATAAATTAATTAAATATGGTATAATCTACTCACACTTTTTTCAATTGTTTATATTAATACCTAGTCAACCCTGGACTAAGTAAACTATGCATACATGCCTGGTATTGCGCCCTCATGGCAGGAAGCAAGGCGATTAGCAAACCGTTATGTGATGTTCCCCGTCTAGCTAATGGAACATGCCGCTCTGAGGGGAATGACCGTGATAACTTGAAAGTGTATCACCAGTGATAGGTGGCGCCAGATAAACATTTTTGCTGGGACGTGAAAATTCTATTTTTTTTCCTTTAACATTAGCCACCGAAATATAAATATTACTATGCAATGGAGGATATGAAAACAAATATGTGTAAGTAAAATCTGCATGCCAGAGCGTGGTAATGGATAGCAAAGCCGCTGCATATTATTCTATTGAAAGAAATAGCAAATTTATGTTGCATATACATATCTGCTTTGATGGATAGGATTTTCAGCCTGTATATTATTTTAAAGAGTAATAGGTATGCAGTAATAAATTGCAGAAATATTCCGATCAAAAGGTTGTCAGACCCCTTGGTGTACACCAAATGTTTACTGTGAAAATTCCATTTGCATTCTGGACAGTTTTAGCTAATATTTATCCTTAAAGGAGGTTGTATCATTCTGTGTATAAAATATGCCTTCCCTATTGTTTCAGAATTTGAAATAACAGACAAATCAGACTTGGGTTTTTTTCAATATCTTTACATGTTTTGCGTCAGTATACAACGACTAGGTAAAACCATTGGTTGACTAATTAAACTAGGTTTAGTTTTAACAAGTAACCAAGTTATCCTAGTAAGTATAAAGTAACACAAAACCAAATTAGTCGTCGCTAATGTGATGGAAATATATCGGTGTCCCTTAACAGGCAAAACTTTTAATTTTCAATTAATAAAGATATTTTGATAGTGTCCATGCTCTGTTCAGCATAAAAGGGGATTTATATTATAGTAATGGTGCAATGCGAATGTCCAAAGTGGCGTCCTAATTTATTGAATCACTTACATGCAATTACAAAAGCATTTGACATTATTGTGGAATTTTAGGCTAAGCACATTCACGGCAGGTCAGAAAGAAGAAAGAAAGCGAAAGCACAATGTAAATTAAAGAATGAAAGAACAGAATGAAAAAAAGCAATTGAAGAAAAGGTTACAAACGAAAAGCAAGCATATTTATACGAGGGTTGGATGACATTAGCCTGTGCTATTTTGTCAATATTTTAAAAAGTTTTAACGTCAAGGCATGTTTGAGTATACCAATTACTGGCTAGGGAAGTCATTTTCAAGTGCTGACGATCACAAAAATAACGTGCCATAATATCTTAACACGGATTGCAAAATGAGCATAATGAATTGTCATTAAATGAAACATTTCTGCTAGTATTAGAAAGTGTTTGGGCTAAACCCTCATTCTTGCTCGTTTACGTTTGACCTCAATATCAACGGCAAAATACAATTGATGTACAGGGTAAAACTTCAGTAGTTAGTTTCGCCACTCGCCAATACTATAATCGGTATTATATTAGGGGGGGGTTGAATTTTTTCAGAACCAACTTTTAGAGTTTGGTTTACTCAAGGTTCAAAGTGGGACCACTTGATTACTCTGTAGGTCTTGCCTTATGGGCCTTTAAAAAGGCCCATTGGATTTAATTAATCGAATGACATTCTATACTTATTCAATCCAATTCCGTGAACAGCCTTGTTGCATTCCCATGCTTTAAGAATTTGGATGGAAGAAATATTCTTAAGCATATGATAACAAGACAGATGTCTTTGTTGCGATTCCTTCCCTACCAACAGAAGTATGTTTTGTCACGTGTCTCTCCATGTTGGGGATACATCAATCTCCACATTATAATCCGTACATACGGTTCACTTTCCTTCTCGTTATGTTAATATCTGGACACGTGATTTCGTTCGAGTTTGACATGATCATCTTCGCAATATTTCCCCTTTCCGGATACGGAGATTTCTTGATTATGACCTGTCCTCATTTTCATCCATTCCGCACCGCTCACCCTGTCGAAGATCGATTATGGTAATGTGCTGCTCCTGGTGTCTCAGTAAATGGATAATCAAAGGCTGCAACGTATGCAGAATGTTACATAATTCAAGTTTGCCAACACATGAACATTTTACAACAACAAAACAAAAACCTTGATTTACAAGGATTTCAATGGCTGCCATTTTGTCATGATGATTATTTTCAAGATTTCTTTTAGTTGTGTATAAATGGTCCAATCAAATGGCTCCAGAATTTATCCTTCCTGCCTTAACCCTCGTCTACCGAATGGGGTTCTCACCCATAACCTTCAATTTTTTTCCACCTTGCTAAAACACCATTTTCTGGTACAAAATTATTTAATAAAATTGCTAATTGACATTTTAAGTGACGTTTTTTTTGAGGGGGAGGGGAGGGGAGAGAAGTACCTATGTGCCTAGTGCATCACAGGAATATCAGAGACTTATATATAAGTCATTTTCATGACTTATATATCATGACTTTATTTGGGGACTAATGCATAAATGAGTACCAACACGCCAATCTCCAAGATTTCTTATCCGTTTTTAAAATGGTACTAAACATATTTTATAGTTATACATGTAGTTATGCTAAATTTGATATTTTGCACTGTCTACATTTCTTGTGCTTATTTTGTGTAAGTCCTTATGTCTTAACAATTTTATGTATGTAAGTAACAAACCAAACGTTTTGGCTTTGACATACATGTATGCTGAATCGCATCCAGTGCCCATTTTTAATAGATATTATATCTTAATACTCCTGGTCGTTTCCATAGAGGCTATTTATTTGCACGAGACTCAAAAGAGGCTCAAACTTTGAAAGGCTGTTATCTCAAACTTACACGTGTTTATTCGACAGTATGCAAAACCGCGACGATATAATACCAGCGAAATCGTGTTATTTTTAAATTAAAATTGAACTGTAATTCTAATAATCTTCATTGTGCGCCAATGCAAATGCATTGTAATTCATTTATTTTTAATCTGATGAAACTTTGCAGGCACAGTAGTTTATTGTCTGATTGTTTGTTTTATTATTTATTTAAACCAACATTTTGTCAAGCGCACTTTACCAGCATTTTTATGAGAATTTGAATAGTTTAGCTGTATTACTCAAAAGCAATTATTCTTTACGACCAAATGTTAAGACTTTGTAATCAATTTTCAATTTGTGTTTAGTCTGCAAGTCCCGATATAACTTTAAACCAACAATTTGTAAAGCGCCGTTTACCAGCAAAAGTGTGTTTATTTTAATTAAAAATTCAATGGTAAATGCAAATTCTTTGTAATCAACTTGATGATAGTTGCTTTTATTCTCCGAATGCTGTAATTTATTTGTTTTTCTCCAAAATTTAAAGGTGCAACGAGAGATATGATTTCATATAGATAACACCCCAATAGACTTCTTACCTTGTATTTGGTTAAAGAAATACCTTGAAATTTAAAACCAAAGGCGATTTTCATTTGCTTAAAGACACTATCAGTGATCCGACCAAAAGAGTCAAAATATTTAAATTTGAAGGAATAGCTTAAAAGCGAAAACTGTAGAATTCTCATTAGTGATAGAAAAGGAAGACAACAGCAAAGATATGAATCTCCATTGAATTACGTGTTGCACTGCCCGTAAGACACGTTGGCTGAATTTGGTATTTGCTCTTATAGTAAATTAGAAATTTCACAATTTTTGTACCAAAGAAACAATTCTCTTAATCCTTTCAAGCATTTTGTAAATCGCCTTTAAAGGGTTCGTCTATACTGTTTTAGTGTTGCTTGTAGGAAACAATTTCACATGAGGACACAGCAACTCGGACTGTGCTCTGACGGATGCGGATTTAAATCAGCCTTTATCATCGGCGAGTGGCCACCGTGAATATTAAAAAGGTTTGGTAATTTTACGCCTCTTTCGTCTATTACACCACATACTTAATTGTTTAATGTTTGCTGTTTCATAATCATTGGTTAACCATGAAACGAGTTTACTAATTATTTAGGTTAATGTTTGTTTACCTTTACTCGGTTGTGGAGAATTGAACTTGGGAAGGTCATTTCTTTCCTGAAGATCCAAGTGATATTATAACATAATACAAACGACATCACCCAAACATCTACTACACTAAAACTTAATACATTACTTGCTGACAACACCAACGTTCTTTTAGCAAACCCAAATATAAATTCTTGCACTCCTCAACGTTTAAAACCTAACCTCAACTTCCACCAACACAGGCAAACAATAAACTCTTCCAAGTTTACTCAACAAAATTCCATTGACGATACACTCACCTGCAATTAGCGCACAAAGCTCGAATCCTGACGTGTTCACTACACAGCTCGCGCCCTCTTGGGCACGAGCCACATAGAATGCCACGGTGCACAAACTTAGAATGGAGCTAAAACGCCAAATATAATGAACTCATCTTCTTCCTTCAAGTTTTTATTGACGCCAAATTTGTTTTGTTAGAACAACATGCTAATTGGTGTAACAATCCACTAATTTAACACAGTTCAAGCTGGCTGTACATGCGAACACCAACGAGAACACAACGCAACGTACAATGTATAGTTTACGCTGGTAAATTGAATGGCCTATCACAAATTGTGATTCACTTTAAAAAAAAAAAATATTGAAAATGAGGAAGCCAGATTAGATAATAATTTCATACCCTATATAGTTACTTATCAAATCATTAAAATCAAAAATTCATTTATTTATTTATTTATTCACCAAATCTCCCACCCGCTACACCGAAATACAGCCAACAAGTTTGAGCAAATTAATGAGTCAAATCACATGTGTAAAGCGTACGCTAGTCCAGTGGATGTGGCCAGACTGGTCAATTTGCACAACATACTGTAGCAGGGGACTGTAGTGAAAGAGTGTGCGCTTCCGGATAAAATTGTGAATTTTTGCACACAAGTACTTTAGGCATTGATAATCCATAAAATTGATGGAAGCACTTACCAACCCCCCCTTAATGGACCCCATCTTGGGTTTCAAGGTTATACAGGGGTCAAAATTTTAAAATGTTCCGATTGTATTGAAAAGTACACCATGATGTTTGTCTGGTTACAAGGATTCTAAAAAAGGTATAGTTTACACTATCTATGGCTTACGGTTTCGGAGTTAAGGGGTAAAAACTGTAAAAATAGTGAAAAAGTCAATACATGGGTCAAAAGTTAAAAGTTGCTTTGATTCCGGTAATATGTGGTGCAGATTGTTTCTCGTGCTTAAAGGATTGAAATAAGGAATAGTTTGCATTATCTGTTATGCCTAGTTTTCACGTTATCCAACAAAATAGGTCACAGCCAGGTCAATATAATCCAATAGCTGCCAATAGCTGGTGACTTTATTCGCCATTTTGGTTAATAACCAAACACTTAAGATAGTCAAAACTATTCCGACATTTCATTATATGAGCTGAACCAACAACTTGAACCAAACCAAAATTGAGTGCTTCCGTCATTTTTTTTTTTTTTTTTTTTTTTTCGAATCCTGACGTGTTCACTACACAGCTCGCGCCCTCTTGGGCACGAGCCACATAGAATGCCACGGTGCACAAACTTAGAATGGAGCTAAAACGCCAAATATAATGAACTCATCTTCTTCCTTCAAGTTTTTATTGACGCCAAATTTGTTTTGTTAGAACAACACGCTAATTGGTGTAACAATTCACTAATTTAACAAAGTTCAAGCTGGCTGTACATGCGAACACCAACGAGAACACAACGCAACGTACAATGTATAGTTTACGCTGGTAAATTGAATGGCCTATCACAAATTGTGATTCACTTTAAAAAAAAAAAAATATTGAAAATGAGGAAGCCAGATTAGATAATAATTTCATACCCTATATAGTTACTTATCAAATCATTAAAATCAAAAATTCATTTATTTATTTATTTATTCACCAAATCTCCCACCCGCTACACCGAAATACAGCCAACAAGTTTGAGCAAATTAATGAGTCAAATCACATGTGTAAAGCGTACGCTAGTCCAGTGGATGTGGCCAGACTGGTCAATTTGCACAACATGACTGTAGCAAGGGACTGCAATGAAAGAGTGTGCGCTTCCGGATAAAAATTGTGATTTTTTACACACAAGTACTTTAGGCATTGATAAAAGTACACCATGATGTTTGTCTGGTTACAAGGATTCTAAAAAGGTATAGTTTACACTATCTATGACTTACGGTTTCGGAGTTAAGGGGTAAAAACTGTAAAAATAGTGAAAAAGTCAATTTTGATACATGGGTCAAAAGTTAAAAGTTGCTTTGATTCCGGTAATATGTGGTGCAAATTGTTTCTCATGCTTAAAGGATTGAAATAAGGAATAGTTTGCATTATCTGTTATGCCTAGTTTTCACGTTATCCAACAAAATAGGTCACAGCCAGGTCAATAGAATCCAATAGCTGCCAATAGCTGGTGACTTTATTCGCCATTTTGGTTAATAACCAAACACTTAAGATAGTCAAAACTATTCCGACATTTCATTCTATGAGCTGAACCAACAACTTGAACCAAACCAAAATTGAGTGCTTCCGTCATTTTTTTTTTATTATTATTATCAATGCATAAAGTAGGGTAGGCCGCCCTATTTTCGGATACTGCCAGTTTTCGGACAGATGTGTGTTTTGAGCCATGTGGTTTCATTTCTTAAATTCAACACTACATTTTAATCCATCAAATTAAAGACCGAATATATACTGCATTTAAATGGCTACCTTGTAGCCGTCTATGTGTTGTTGTCTTTCGAAACAGCGTGGATAAGTCTGGCGAGTCGGCCCCTTTTTAATAAAAAACATGTTACTTATGAGGTAGCGTAATACGGCGTGATCACTTTCGGGAGGTCGTGCATTTTGCACAATTCACAAAAATCTTAATTTTTACCTTTATGTGTTCATGTAACTATGTATTTTTTTGCTGCAGGGTCCACTTGTCTGTTTCCTACCGCAGCAGCCGATTGCGTGATAGCATAATTAAACTGAACATTATTTGTTTAATTATTTATTCATTTATTTATTTAATTGATTTTTTTTTAATTTTTATTTACTTGTTTATTTATTTTTTGTTTATATTTTATTTATGCATTTGTAAAAAGCCCACCATGATTGTTTCTGTTGTAAATAACAACATTTAGTTTATTGTATGTTAGGTTGAGATAATTAAACTGATCATTGTTTATTTATTGTTTATTTGTCGTTTATTTATTTTGTTTATTTGTTGTTTTTTTATATTTTATTTTTTTTTAAATTTATTTTGGTTGATATTTTATCTATTTATTTGTAAAAACGCCCACCATGATTGTTTCTGTTGTAAATAACAATATTCAGTTTATTGTATTGTTTATTGTTAGGTTGAGATTCTGTATAGTAGTAGCTAGTAGTATGGTCTCAGACGTGAAATCTTACGGGTTATTTGGTCTAGTTTTAAAGTCTCCCGGATAGTATAATGACAGTTCAATAGTTTCTAAATCCTGAAGTATTCAAACTACCAAAAATACCCCCCCCCCCCATATGGACACCATATGGAATCCCTCATTAATTTCGATCATAATGATCCCCGATTCCCCGTATCCGTCGACCCTATTTTAAGATTTAAATAGAGAAAGAGAGAGAGAGAGAGAGAAAAAAAAATGGAAAGAAAAGAAAAAGAAAGCACTCTAAAAAGTGTGTGTTTAGCAATTGAACAATTTTCTTGCCTTCACTTTGTAAACATGTTTAAAAGCTAAACATGCCATGTCAAATATTGCTAAACATCAATGTTTAATTGCTAAACACTAGACATTTACACACTAAACACGTTAAGCATTTCGACATGTTTACAAAGTGAAGGCAGAAATGTGTTTAGAAAAAATGTTTAATCTCTAAACACAGCTAGCTAGCAGTGAGATAAAGAAAAAAAGAGAAAAAAACGCCTACACCCCTCATTCCACTCATTATTGGGGGCACTGCTATTGGAAAGAGGTATATACGGGTAACCGTATGTGCGGCCTAGACCCCGCTCATTTCGCGTCTCTCCAGCAGTTCCCAAGACCCCCATAGTTCAGTTCTTAAGGTCCCCTTTACAGGAAATTTTTGCCTCAGAAGCTGAATTTTAGCCAAATTTCAGCTCTCAAGCCTGCAAAATTGTCAAAATTTCAGTGCCCAAGCCCCTACTTTCGCATTTAGGGTCCATATGCAACAATCAAAAACAAAACAAGTCTGTCCTGCACGGGCGTTTCCATAACCTGACCCATCTGACACACTTCTTTCGGACACACTTATCAATTAGGAAACCTTAACGGAATAAACAGGTGCTTTATTCCGTGAAGGGTTTCCGAATTCATAAGTGTGTCAGGAAAAAAAAGTGTGTCAGATGGGTCAGGGTACGGAGCATTACAGAAGTGTGTGGTTTGAGAATCGAATAAAGAGTTAATTATTGTTGAAATGCTAATTACGAACACCTTGAAACATTAACTTTACGGGGTACGGGTGCAGGTCCGTAGGCCTACGGGGTACGGGGAAATGGGTTTCACGCATTTATCCGAATGGATTAGTTTATCCGAAGAATCGCTATTTCGAAGGTTCCTTTATCCGAAATTTCGTTATTACGAGGGTTCGTTTATGCGAAGGTTCATTTTTCCGAAGGTTTTTTTAATCCGAAGGCGTGCTAATTCGAAGGTTCGTTTATTCGAAAAAGAAATAAGGTTCGTTTATCAGAAAACTAAATAAGATTCATTTAGCTTATTCCATTTTCGGATCAACAAACCTTATTTCATTTTCGGATCAACGAACCATTGGATAAATGAACCTTTGGAATAACACAACTTCGGATAAAACGAGTATCGGAATAACAAACATGTTCGGATTAGCGAACCTTTAGAATAACGCCTACACTGTTAAAAATAAACTTGTAAAAAAACAGGGATTTGACTGGCAGCTGGGACTCACAACGTGCAGAACGTAAAATAACTGGAACCGTAAAAATACGAAACCATTGCAGGGAACGTAAAATGTCGGCATAAAATATCAGCTTCAACGTTATTGTTGGTTTTTGACTTGTTTAAACAATATTAAGAATTAAAACGTTATTACAATCCTCTGACCAAAATATGGCATCATACGAACGTTGTATTTACGCTACCGCGTGGTTGTAAAAACGTTATTATTTCAGGCAAACAATTTTGAGAAAAAGGCAATAAACAAAAAGGAAAACGTGAAATAAAAATGTAAACCAGTTCATACACTTTGTTTTATATGCTAATATACACAATCTAATGCCACTAATTAGGCCTACTTAATCATCATGTGAGTAAACTTTATACATGTACCTTACATAGATTCGAACCAGGGCCTTAAGATAACAAGTCCTAAAGCTTATCCACTACACTACATGACTTTACGGGTATCAGATGCTAAAATTAAATACATATATGTGTGTACTACTTTTTTTTTTTTCAAATTTAACTAAATATAATACAAAAAGGAGGAATTGAGTTCTACAATAGTTTTAAAACTATTTTTTTAAATGAAAGTGAAAATAAGATTTTGAATTTTTTAATGACGTTACTTACGAAGTTATTTAACACATTTTATAGGTAAAAAGATTTTCATAGTTCATATTCTTACATTTAAAACAAGTTAGTTACAAAAGAACGTAATATTACGAAAAATTAATAACGATTAGCGTAGAAATACCTTTTTTCAAAATGCGTAGTATTATTTTCTAACCACTGTTTATTTACATTTTTCTGATTCCAAATTGTAATTTTATGTTAGGTATAGGTAATAAAGCGTGAAGATTATTGAATAATTGGGGTTTACCGTATAATTTAAAAGGTAAAGTCTGGTAAAATTAGGAACATTTTTAACAGTGTACGTAGGTATATAAGAAATAGGTACAGGTAATAGGAAACTTGTTTAGGGTAGCTAACTGTGCTACTGATCTTATATTCGAAAATACTGTTTAGGGTGCTTTCTGTTTATACTTGGTCACGGAGGATACCCCTTATCAATGATAAGTGCCCCTGGGAAATTTAGATTTTGGTATCAGTAGAAGTTCGTATTTTCTCATGCAGGGCCCGGGAAATGTTTCCTTTGATACTATCATAGAGCTATAAAATAAAACATTTCTAGCTGCTATGGACAAAAACCATCTCCAAATGAGGTCGACCAAATAATAATAATAATAATTAATAATAATAATAATAATAATCAACATCGTCGTCATCGTCATGACGTCGTCATTATAATCGCCAGTCATAATCGTCATCGTCGCCATCGTCATTGTCATCGTTAATTGTCGTTAACATAGTCATCGTCATGGTCATTGTCGTCAACTGTTACATCTTCGGTCTTATTGTATTTTTCCACATTTTCCATGACAAGCACCTGCTGAAGACGGCCGTTATATACCATCACGCATGCGCCGGCCCTGAACTTGAACACATGGGTCACGACTTTACGGTTACATGCGACAGTGAATAAATAAAACAATCAAGTACAACACAAATAATTACCAAAGATGTAGAAGAATACAAAATAACTAACACTTTATAATTGTTCCACACACAAAAAAAAGGACGTACAGCGCTTTTTTTCTGAAGTGTCCGAAAACTGGCAAGGTACTGTCCGAAAACTGGCAAAGGCGTGCGAAAACTAGCACAGTGCTTCGATGTCATTGTTCGTCGATGGTGATAATGCAACTCGTATTGCCAACACCATTTCAATGCCACAAGTAAAGTTGGGCATGGTCATTACATGGATGGTGTTTGGTGGGTAAATATCGTATTATTTTTTAAAATATTTAGCGAAGTCCTTAAGTGTCCGAAAATTGGGCGGCCTACCCTACTTGTGTAGCAAAATTCACAGTTTTATCCAGATTTGCACGCTCACATGAGATTTGTGCACTACATTCCCCCACTACTGTACCTTTTGAAAAAAATTGAAATCAATTTTTGAGAGTGTTTGATTGGACGCTTGACAATGCCAATCACTTTCATTTCAGTGAGCTATATAGTGTACGACGTATGCATTTAATGATAAATCTATGAAATTTGGCAATGAGTTAGGGCAAGATCAAAGAAAGATTTTTGCTATACGGCATCGAAAATTTCTCATTTCTGTAATCTAATCTGACCATAGTGATGTTTACTCAACTGTGACGCAGTTGAAAATTGCATAACCTGCGTATTATCTTCTTTCTATGCTGAAAATATGAAGGAATTTGGTGAAGAAATGAGCAGATATGATAGATTTTCTGGGCTGATCTATTTTTACCCCATTTCAATGGGATTTACACAGTTAAACTGGGTTTTTAGTTGTATCATTTCGTCTGAATATGGTGACAAATTTTCCTGACCTTTGCGCCTCAAGAGTAAATTGCAGATAATCAGATTCAGTAAATTCAATGATAATCAGTGCATGAGATCAATTAATTAAATGTATCAGATTATTAATTTTAAACATTGTAAACATTCAAAAGTCAATTATCACCTGGTCCACATAGTGAAAACAAGATCTCTTTTCAATGACTTTATTCTCTCTATATATATATTTTAGCTTTAAGTGGCTCAAGTCCATAGTCATAAGCTGGAATAACGTTGAAGACAATTCTTCAAATTCAAAAGTAAAAATCAATGTTGAAGGAAGATTTCATTGAAGAACCAAGACAACAAACATCTATACTACTAAAAAAAAATCAGATCTGTCTATCTGTCTGTCTGTTTGTCCGGCCATGTACTTCGTTATGCTTAGACAAATGGCGGTGATATTTGGAATAAAGGTAGAGACAGTCTGAGGTTTGTTATCAGGGTTTCAGAGTGACCCAAAATGTCAAAGGTCATCCAGATGTCAATTTGCTTAGAAATGCCCTATGACCATTATTTTTGTCTAAAGGACCGCTGACCTGAGTACAGAACAAATCGGGTTATCCAGCTGGGCCAGAAATTTGACGTTTGTCAAATATTGAAACTGAGTTGAATGACTTTTTTGGACCAGGCAAGAGCAATATGAAAGTGTTTCTACAACAGCGTTACTTTGTCCAACAATGTTATGCAGAAAATCCAAAATGCTTTATCTGATTCAAATTTGTTTTTAAAACATGTCATTGATCAGTGAAAGTTTCATCTGATCAAGTTGAGTTTGTGCAATAGTTTTTTTTTATGCAAATAGCCCTCATCCAAAATCTGTTTTCAAATCTGTTTACACACGCTGTTGAACCATGAAAGTTTTCTCTGATCCATTTCATTTATGCAATATATTGTTATTACTTTTAACATGCCTGTGCAACAATAAAAACACTTTTAGGAACAATATCGGTGATAATATGAGTGAGGTATCTATTCATTTACATAAATTGTGGTTTACTGTGTAAACTCCATTGGAATGGGGAAAAAATGGGAAAGTGTACAAGTGTATATCTGCTTCATTTTTCAAGCTTTTTTTTCTTATTTTTTTCAGAATATGTAGTGTAAAAATAGGAACAGCGGTCCAAAATAGGTCGTCCGATTATGTGGTCAAAGAATAAGACTCAATGTATAAGCATATCTGTATGACATTTGACCTTCCCATATGTTACCCCACATAAGACCCCTTGTTCCGATGTATAAGCATAAAATTAAGTATGAAATTAATCAATCAATGCACTAAAAAGCTACAGTAAGTTGACCAAATACCAACCAAACAGGTGTATATTAGAGCAACGGGACCTTGACCCCTCATTTGTTACCCCCCCCCCCATAAGGCCACTTGACTCAATGTATAAGGTATGAACTTGATCAATCATTGCACTATATAGATAGTTACAGTAAGTTGAAAAACTGTCAACCAAAAGGTGTATACTAAATGTTTGACACACACACACACAGACACACAAACTGACAGGCAGACAGGCACACGAATCATGCCGACATAAGGTCTTTCCGATTGCATCGGACGACCTAAAAATGAGTATTACGCTTATGTCCGAAATTTAAGTCATGGTTAATCTCTATTATGTCCATGGTTAAATGAACATATCGAGGTCAGTGTCAGGAGCATTTCATGCACATTTGTATACACCCTATATAAGTTGTGCCATGTATAACCTATAGATTGAAAGTTGTGGGTTTAAAAGGTCAGGATATACAAATAGGACCATTTTGGGTTGTAAAAGGTCAAAACATTTAAAGTTGCTCAGGTTTTGGTAAAACGTGAGGAAACTGTTTATCTAGGTAACACAATGGAAATAAGGAATGGCTTTCCCCATCTGCTATGTTGACTATCATGTTATGTGACCAAATATTTCAAAAGTTCATGTAATCCAATGTGCATCGAATGGCTAATGGTCTTCTTTATTCTCTGCCAGAGAAACATGTGATAGAGCCAAAATTATTCCTTATTTTAACCCCTTTGTCAATATAAAAATGTGCGACATATCTTACCAAAATGTTCATTACCAAAAGTTAATTTTTACCCTACTTTACAACCCGAAATTGCACATTTTGGGCATTTTCAGGATTTTGAATCCGTAACTCCTAAACCATAAATCAATATGTATATATTTATTAATCTTTCCCTGGAGATGGCCAGCGCACGATAGTGTTGAAAAAAAAACCATGTGCGCTTGGCCGGATTCGAACCGGCGACCTTCGTATTACATGCACGACGCTCTAACCGACTGAGCTATCAAGCAGGGTTGGTAGAAGAGCGATATATATCATCTATAGGTGTTAGGTTCGAAAGGTGTCCTTCGCTTTCCTAGCGGTTAGCACCAGAACTGTATATTTATCATATACCATTATATTTGTTTTTTTTTTGAAATTTAAACTACTTAGTTCTCCAAAAACAAAAAACAAATATAATGGTATATGATAAATATACAGTTCTGATGCTATCCGTATGGAAAGCGAAGGACACCTTTCGAACACTAACACCTCTAGATGATATATATCGCTATTCTACCAACCTGTTGATAGCTCAGTCGATTAGAGCGTCGTGATGAAATTACGAAGGTCGGCGGTTTGAATCCGGCCAGCGCACATGGGTTTTTTTTTTCAACACTATCGTTCGCTGGCCATCTCCAGGGAAAGATTAATAAATATATACAACCTTGTCTACCTGGAGAACTAAGTAGTTTAAATTTCCATAAATCAATATGGCACAAACAACATAATATTATATTTGGAATTTTCATGATCAGACAAACAATTTGGCATACTTTAAAAATGCAATTTTATTTGACGTCCTTATGTAACCTTTCGTTGTCCCCTCACCGAAAAAACATGGGAAATATGCGACGCTCATTTATTCTCTCTGTGGACTTGCGCCTAAGTTTGTGCCAAATTTCAGCTACTTATCTTTGAATGCACATTTATGTCCCGCATTTTTCACCAATCCGCTGTGCTAATAGAAGCCTGAAAAGAAATTTATGGTCTAATGCTTGTAAGACATCGAGAATAAAAATCTTCCAGAAATTATTGAAAATCCCATCAAAATCCAGGATTTTCTTGTATATGAGGTAGTAACGTTGACATGAAAAATACAGATGTATAGAAATATCGAAATGTTCCCATTACTTGAGATTATGTGGGAATTGGCATAATGGAAAGTATGTGTTCTAAAATTGTACAGTTCAATTTGGTGCCCCGAAGTTCCATTTTCTATAATTTCTATCCGAAATTGTGGCACATTTATGGCTTCTTCCGGTTGTCATGGTTGTAGTTACATATGCTTTGCCGGAGACGCCTTCCCAGCATGCAACGCGCACTTTTTCGGATAACGCAATCTATAATCTAAACATACACGGTGATTATCCTATTTCCCTAAAATCGGCTCGATAATAATACAATACAATACAATACAAACGGCATTTGATATAGCGCCTTCTCAAAACAAGGTCAAAGCGCATTACAAAATAGAGAGTAATTACTATTTAGCCTAAAACATGGTTCATCTTTTACAATACCCGTTGTATTACTATGAGATAAGTACTTAACATCAAACTATAAAATAAAAAAAAAATAAAAAAGAAAACAGCTGCATAATTAAATATCATGTGAGGCAATAACAAAAAACACATTTAAGCACACAATCAACTCTTAGGAAATAGATGAAATTTTAGAGCTTTCTTAAAAGTAACAATGGACTTGGAGTGGCGAACAGAGATAGGCAAAGAGTTCCATAGGCTAGGGGCCGCTTTGCTGAAAGCCCTGTCACCCACTGACCTTTTTGTGCGGGAAACAGTGAGGAGCGTCTTGTCATCTGCAGAACGCAATTTTTTTTTTTTTTTTTTTTAGAAGTGCTAGTAAAAAGGATCAGAGCTGTGTTCAGCAGGTCAAGGTCAGCGAACACGTCTAAATGCCGGCCTTCAAAAAGACCCAAGTATAATGGCATAGACAGCTGATCAAATATAACAATGCAAATATTAACAATTTAAAACCTTAAGAGCAATATAAAAAAGCAAAATTAGTGAGCATAGCCGGCAGTTTATAGGAATATGAAATAAAACCCAAGATAGACTGCCGGATAATAACTAAATTAGAGTGAAAAAGCACGATGTAAAAGTAGCAATGTGTTTTAAACGTTTAATGTTGATTGCTTGTAGTTCCTCCCCTCCCATTCCCATGATATTAATGAAAACGACGAAAAACAGGCGAATTTCGGAATGTACTATATACTCTTTTAAGGCAAAAAAGAAAGGTCAAACACTTCCAAAAGGTAATTGGTATAGTGAAAACGAACTTAAAGTCTGACTCAGAGATTGCGAAAATATTATTTTTTTTTGTGTATATTGACAAATAGTCAACTAGAACTAAAGAGAGTACATAAAATGCACAATTCCGAAATTTGAGATGAATCGGATTTTTCGGTTTGATGCAGTAACGGTTTATGGGTATTATTACGTCCCATAGGATATGTTGTATACCAAAATTCCGGATCCGATTGATAACAAGTTGGGATTTTCTATATGATGAATTCGATTTAAGCTTAGCAATTTCACACAGTGATGTAGTATTGGACAAGCATTATGTACTGCAAAAACCACGATTTTTTTTGGAAATTGAGGGCGCCCTCCTCAGGAAAGTCTGACGTCGGCCTTTAAAATGATCAGGAATTTGACATAGCTTGATTCAGCAGAACAAGGTTATATAATTTTTTAAAATTATATAAAAATACTACCAATAAACAAAAAACGTCAAACGACAAGGTTCATCATTGCATTTGGGGAACTTGTGAAGTCATTCAAGAGATAAAATGTCAAAAGCTTATCGTAGCGATAGCATCAAAATTTTAAGAAATGTTTCACGAAACAAAGCTAACAGAATCCCATTCTAGACTTTGGGATGTATCTTTACTTGTTTTGCGCCCTCGATTTCGGTAAGACAGCTTTGTGATTCTGGCCCCTGATTTTTAGATACGCTTCTTTCGACACTTTTAAACCCTCGTCTTCCTGAGCCATTTTTGTAACAACCCGAAGATGGATACCACCACCTGTGATTTTTTTTTTCTTATTGAACATCCGATTCCTATAAATTTGGTACCACAGAATAGGGTTTTTTCTTTCCATTGGTATCCAAATTAGTACCAACATGTGCACTCTGACGTCAATATTGATATTCCGCGATTTTCTGACTCAAAATATTATTATAGCACTAAAATGTTCTAAACATTAGTTATTTTCAATGTAGAGTCATAAACCGCATAAAAATAGGATATTCCTAGCTTCTTGGTGAAAAAATGAATTTTCCCTTATTATACATTGTGTCTATGGAGAACGTTCATGTAACCGTAAAGTTGAGTATGGACACAATTTTTTTGCTGAAAATGATAGATTAGGGTGTGTAGAATAAGAATCTGCCGGGTGCCACCTGGGCATCCTTGAGCATTTTGAGAAATCCAAGATGGCGTCGCCATAAATGATAATTATCTATTCAACCCTATATTCAAACTATGGAGTTACTAGATATATTATAGGATCCAATGAACACGTGTATGGCACTTGTAACATTAAGTCATACTTCAAATTCCCCGGGCTACTCTAAAGCTGGTCTTGGTGGCTTCGGCTACGTTTTAGGGGTCAAGGAAGTAATATCTGTCATTATCTAACATCTGTAATCCTTCTTTACATAGAAATCCAAGATGGCCACCAAGTTGGCTGACACAATTCCCACCACAACATACTATTAGTTATATATCGGCTTCTGCAGCATCTAGCATTTTGTGGTTTTGAGTATGTTTTCAGGGGTAAAGAAACCCTTCATGAAACCCCTCTGTTTATAACAAACGGTTGCTGAATACTGCTAGAATAACATATAATATGAAAAACAGGTAATTGTCCGTAGAACTTGAACAGTGACCAATAAATGTACATGTTCACCAGCTGTGTTCTCACTGTGAATTTAAACCTGGCTCATCTGGGTGTGCGATTGGAGCAAGGAAGACGATTTACCTTTACCCGTTGTAGTCAATGCGTAAAGATCAGATTGGGAGTCACATTGGGAGCGTGGCTTTATGTTCTTAACTTCTTAAGTGAATAATGCCGAAACCTCAATCTGAAGTATCTTAAAATCTATGACTGAATACTCAATGTTAAATGTTGAACCACAATTGTCACTTATTTCTCAGTTCTTCCTCTTCACCCTCGCCACCTCTTTCCTCAGCCGCCATGTTTTTCCATCTATTTTGGCATTTACCTATCCTATTACACTCACAATAAACAGTGCAAGCCAGCTGGGCCAAAGAACTTCTGCATTGCGTTGTGGAACACGGAGGATCAGCTGTACCGTCACAGTGAATCGGTTTATGTACTTCTGGAGATGCTGGTGGAACATCAATTGGTACTGTCACAGGGGCACAGGACTTATTTGGGTCATCTTTGAGCCATCCGTAGGTGCATGGATCCAAGAGTGGTGGGTCCCTATCTAATGATGCCTTCCAAATACATACTTGCAAATGGGCATGCTTGACATTCTCTGTGAATGCTTCTGTAGTTGGTGGCAAAACCTTTACCTACGATGATATTGATACCTGTCTTTTTGCCACTTTTGACAACCACACATCATACCGAACAGTAGCTTCTGTGCCAAGTTTATCATGTTTAAAGGCTTATTAAAGCCTATCAAAAGCACTTTCACTACATTTGCCATAGTACCCTCCATTAAGAGATGACATATGAACTTACTGAGAATGTAGAAGTACAACTTAGCAAGATGAAAACATTGGTGTCATCACATTTCTTTGATGCAACTGATCCCCTGGTGGGTAGTAGCTACGACTTGTTGGAGCATGATAACATAAAAGGCCAAATTAAAGGGACTGTACAGGACTTCATCGAGTCGATGGCTCCCTGAAATACATTACGGGCAAACTGAGTCAAGCAGATGTGTATCTTATATTCGACCGCTACTATGATTACAGAATCAGGGGTGGTACTAGAAGTGGTCTTGCTGGCAAGCATGCAGGCGTCACAAACTCAGTCCAAATACCCCTCTGTCACCTCAGCAGGTCGTCCTTTAATGTTACTTGGAACAAAATTCAGATTATCGACCTGATTGTCAACAGCTGGTGTTAGATCAAGTGGAGAGCCTACAAGCCTCCAATACCACAACTTACCACAGACTTGTAGTGACAGGATCCAGCTTGATTCTAATGAAGACAACACGGGACTTGTGATACAGCGTACTGATCTCAAAACAAATCATTAAGAGGCTGATGTTATCATACCCAACAGTCGCAACTGTTGCCAAATAGGTGACCAATTGCATCAAAGTAATCTGTGATGACAACGATGTTTTCATCTTGGTCTTTGAGACCAGACCAATTCCATATCACAACTATGACAGAACTTCCACCTGGTAGCAATCTTCCACGTAAGGAATGGGTCACCTTAAACAGGATTCACACATGAGTCGGTCGTTTCAACAGCAATATGCATCAATGGGGGCTGCGACCAGATCTTCAGCCTGCCAATGTTTTTTTTTTTTTTTTTTTTCTCCGCCAACTTCAACACATTTAGCTGCTGCCTAATACGCAAGAAGAAGTTTTCATCTTGCTATTGTACTTATACATTCTTAGTAAACTCACTGCCAAAAAGCATGCAGAGATAGTGCCACAATTGCTCACAGGTCATGCTTTGTCTGGTTGCGATACCGTAGCTCACATGTGGGGATTGGCAAAGCAAATGTGGTTAAAGTGCTTTTGAAAGGCTTTAAACTTGATAAGCTTGGCACTATTGTTGCCCAGATGGATGACGTCATTACAGAAGCTAAGTAACCAAAGCCAAAAGGACATTGTTTGATGATTGATATGATACGTGATTGTAAAAAGGGGCAAAAAAAGACAAGTATTAACATCATCGAATGTAAAGACCTTGCCACCAACTACATTAATTCACAGAGAATGCCAAGCATGCCCATTTGCAAGTATGTATTTGGAAGGCATCATTATATAGGACCCACTCCTCTTGGATCCATGCACCTATGGATGGCTCAAAGACGAACCAAAGTCCCTTATGCCCATAACAGTGCCAAGTGATGTTCTACCAGCACCTACAAAAGTACATAAAGTGATTCACTGCGGATCTACAGCTGATTCTCCGTGTTCCACACCAAAATGTAGATGTTCTTTTTCGGCCCAGCTGGCTTGAACTATTTTTTGTGAGTGTAATAGGATAGGTAAATGCCAAAATAGATGGATGGACTGGGCTGCTGAGGAAAGCGGTGGAGAGGTTGAAGAGGAGGAACTGAAGAATAAGTGACAATTGGTGTTCAACATTTAATGTTGAGTATTCAGCCATAGATTTTACGAAATTTCAAATTGAGGTTTTAGCATTATTCACTAAAGAACTTATATAAAAAGCCATGTTCCCAAAGTCACTTGAAATTCTGACCTCATACATTGACCATATTAAACGGGTAAGGGTAAATCGTCTTCCATATGCTCCATCAATCACATGCACAGATGAGTCAGGGTTTGAATTCACAGTGAGAAAACAGCTAGTGCACATGTACACTTATTGGCCACTGTACAATTCCTAAGGACAATTGCCTGTTCTTCATCTTAAATGTTATTCCAGTAGTATGATCGATGGTCTTTCAGCAACCGTTTTTTTTCTATATAAAAGGATTTTCATGTAAGCTAAAGAAGCAAAACCTACTCAAAGCCACAAAAAAAAAGTCTCATGGCTACTCCAGAAGCTGAGATATAACTTTTTGTATGTTTAGTGAGCATCTTGGCAGCCATCTTGGATTTCAATGTAAAAGAAGGATTTCAGATGTTAGATAATGACAGAAATTACTTTGTTGACCCCTAAAACCTAGCCAAAGCCACCAAGACGGACCTTATAGTAGCCCAGGGAGCTGAGATATGGCCTTCTATATGCCGTGGCGGTCATTTTGGCGGCCATCTTAGATATTTCAAAATGCTCAAGGGCGCTGCAGTGGCATCATGCAGATCCTGAATCAGTAGGTCTTGAAGAGATAGAAACCATCAAAAACATTGTGTGGACGCTACTTCCAGGTCTAACCAGAAATCTGGGTTTCGGCACTAGACTATTTGGCTTGCTGATAGGATTGTGCGCTTGGCCAGCTGCCGACCTAGATGAAGCGAAATGATTGTGACGATTTCCTGACGGCAGCGTAATAATAATAGGTAACAGCGCTGTGATCTTGATGAAATGGCGCTTTATAAAAGCCAATTTATTATTATTATTATTATATTATTTATTATTATTATTATATTATATTATTATTATATTATTAGTATGTGTATAGAGACACTCTGATCAAATCAATTTAGAATTAATTAAGGAAAAGAGGTCCACTGTAAACCGCAATCTTGCACTTTGCAGAATGATTGAGGGAATACAGAGTAAAAAGAAATGCCTTGAGTGATGGCATTTGTAGATTTCAAGGCCTTTGATGCAATCCATTGATGCGTGACGACTTCAAAATACTTAGGGATTATGGAATTCCAGACACCATTGTCAAAAGCATTGAAGATATGCACCATAACAAAAAAGATTACTCCCACATTACTCCCACACACACACACCGTCCACCAACGGACATGGGGGAGTCTTGTCCACTTCAAGTGATAACGGAATAAACCTGTGCTTTATTTCGTGAAGGGTTTCCGAATTCATAAGTGTGTCAGAAAAAAAGTGTGTCAGATGAGTCAGGTTACGGAAACTCCCTATACGCGGCTAAGTTTATTTGGTAAAATAACTCTTCATTCGGTGATGCTAATTTTGGTTGTTGGTTGTTTAATAAAAAAAGAAAACGCTTATTTATATTCACAGCTGGTGTAAGTAATCAACCTTTGTTGTAATAATTTAATTGGGACAGAATTACTTCACAGTCCTCGAAAGTAACTTTTTGGTTATCTATAACCTCTCTTCCGAAACGTTTATAGAACTTAGTATGAGTCACGACACAACGTCTGAATATATATGTGAAACTATCACGCAAACGGTGCCTCTACAAGCAAAATAGATACGTTCAGTATTGGTCACGAACCATGGCCAATTGCTGTGATTTGCGTAGTACTCTATTTTCGTTTAATCAATGGTGCGCCGTTGGAATAATTCATTACATTGGATGCAGATCATGAGAAATAACAATTCCGGCATGCACGACCTATATTTTAGGGGTGGCCGCAAAAAACAATCCAGTCACGTTTAATATTTCACACTTTTCTACATTAAATTAACCCATTTCATTACGTGAGTATTGTCAAAATAATTAATTAGTGCCCTAATGAGAATTGAACGTTTTACGAAAGTTTTGCATATATTATTATGCAAAGAAGGCATTCAGTATTCAGAATTACTTTGTTTTTCAAAATGTTCATGTAAATCTATTCAATGGAATTGTTTTTGTGTTTTTTTCTTTCCCGCTTTTTTTAATTATTACATTTTTCGTTTTTTAATTCCTCTTTTTTTTAACAAAATCCCCATTATATAACTTAAATAAGTATGAAAGCATCACGAATAGTAAGTACATTTACGTGCAAAGCACCATTAAGGTAAATATTTGAACTAAATTCAATCACGTGCTTTAACTGTGTCACCCAGTTCAGATGTTTCTTTTTGTACACTACGTTTGCTGTCATATGTCTCTCTTTCAACTCTCTCCTTTAGTTATAACCTTAATTGCTAACTAACCGTCCACACGACGGTGGTTTCGATGAGGACATTAATATTAATTACCACGCACAGTTGAGGCGGCTGCATAGTCACTGGTACTATCAATTTGTAACACCTCGCTATTTGAAGTGGGGGTGTTTATCACCCAGCACATACAACCCTTAGAATGGAGTGTTTGTGGATATAGTGCATAGCTTCTCTTGTCATTACTCGCTCTGTGGAAATTGCGGATGATTTTTAGATACTTTTGGGTCACACGAGATGTCGTGCTGGTGATATCGAATATTACGGAAAAGGAATGAGTTTGACTTTCTCTTCATCAACTGGAATGGAACGCGTTTCAAGTTTCTCAATAGGAACATATCGTATGTCTTTTCTGACTTTGATCTTCGCTGCCATTAATACTTGCTGAACAATCGCTTTGTAACTACCACAAGTAGTTTTACGTAAAGCAAGATGTATAGAGCTGCGGTATTTTTCATGGTTTGTGGCGTCCTCAACATTGTCATTGTCTTTACATCTGGACAGACTTCGTCTCCAAAGATAGCCAAGGTAACAGTAACTGCACCAGTTTCTGAGGTCGAAGAAGGAGGCATATTATCTATTCACTGTCAAATTCGAAACATGAAAAAAGGTCAAGAAGTAACGATTTTGCGAAGTACAAAAATTTCCGATAGTATTGTAAAGCTATCAGCCGAAGAGAGTATACAAATTGTCGACAGCCGAATGTTTATTGCTAAGAGACAATTGAATGATGGAAGTGTTGTTTATTTTCTTTCAATTATTGAGGCTAGGTTAGAGGACGAAGGGATGTACTATTGTAAAGTTACAGAATACACTGAGCATGCGGATACTCAGGATGTTTATAACGTTAAAATCCAAGTTGATATTTTATACTTCCCAGTAGCGGATCCTATTTGCACTCCTAATGTCCAGCCAACAATCCAACAAGGTAACTTAGCAGAATTCAACTGCTCTGCAGGTCCTGCTAATCCACCCGTGTCTATACATTGGACAGTAACACGTACAGGGATGATACCGAAATTCACCGAGAAGTCGCAAAATGGAATTACCTACTCTGAACTCAACTTCAGACCACGAGTCAGTGATGACGGTGCCGTATACATGTGTTCTATTAAAAGTCGGGCATTCCCAGATACTGTTAGAACTTGCCACATCGGACCAATAAAGGTACTTAAATCAAGTGTTGCTTCTGAGTGGCCAGACACTGTGTATATCCCTCCACAGCAAGATGATAAGCCAACCCCTACGGACAATCTAGACAGTTCTGACAAAGACTCGTCAATGGAAACAGTAGACTGCCGAAAGCATTGTAAATGGTTTTCGTCCAATGTGCTTTACTGGGTTGTTTCAACTATTGTTATAGGTATTATTGCGTTTATATTTTTCATTTTGGGATTGGTACTTATTATAAGATACTGTCGTTTGAATGATTCACCTATTTCGAGATCCTACAATTTACCACCGCACCAAGCGGAACAGATTTATTCAGAGCTGGATTGTAAGAGAGGGGAAGTAAAACAATATATGGCTCTTATCAAACATGCTACTAAAACTACCGACGTTATGGTTCCGAAAGACAGGGATCATGGAAGATTTGAAGAAAATCTTTCGCAATGATAGGACGTCAACAAGATTTTAGATTTTCGTATATACTAGCTTTTACCTAGTATAAATTTACAAAGAAGCGTCTTGGATGGTAAATCCGACTGTTTATACCTAACATTTTACTGGTATTTAAATTTGATATTCACTATTATAAGCCAATATTTAAAGTAGTTTAAATTGCGTTTCTTGGTTAAATATTTGAAGATAAAATGAATAATGTGAAACCTCATCCATTCTCATCCATATATTGACACAGAAATATCAGGTTTTGCAGCCCTGGTACATCAAAATGTAAACGAAAATACGTCGCTGACAATCTGTCCCCACGGCAAAGAGAAATCGTTAAAAGCCCAAAGCTATTCAAGACACCAGTAATTTGCATGGTCTTAAATATGCACTTAAAATGCTAAACCCTGTGGGTACAATGTACTGTTAATAGACGCCATTTTTGAAAGCTGCAATTCACTCCCATTTTAGTCAATTCCAATTAAGCGACTAAGTGAAGCGATTGAAAAGAATCAAATATGAAACGCATTGAATAGCTTACTCGTCGCAAAGTGCACGTTAATATAATCAACACTAAATATAGCTACTAAGACATTATCATATTTTTTAATGATTGTATAGTGTAAAGTACGTGTACTTAAGTTGCTACTTTTGTTAGGAATTGTCTTTTCTGTAGATGCTATCGAATATCTTTGAAGCCAGAGCAATTATTGAAGCAATTGCATTATGTTTCTTGTAATTGTATTCTTTGTGTCTTGTTCACGACCGAGGTGTTTACGTACAAAACAGCGACGATGCACTGTGTTGTTGGCGTTCTTTCACTAATTATATCATTACTCATCCATTTGAAAGGACGAGGTATTATTCTCTTAAGAAAACATAGAAACCATCTTGTGAATAAAATAAATTACTACTTTGCCAGTCAACTTCGTTAATATCATGTTTTTTTTATTTTTCATCAAATAACATTGAATGTTTTGACATGCTTAAAGTGGTTTTAGAATACTATTACAATATTTCACGATAGTTGTAAAGAAATTGATTTTAATTAAGCGCATCTCTAAAGAGACACGAGGAAATTCCCAGAAAATGCGCCACGAAACCACGACCCCAAAATTATATCGTTTATCTCCACCCACCCCAACCCCCCCCCCCAATAAAAATGTCTGGTTACACCATTGAAGCACTGCTCCCGAATAGCATGGTTAAAAGAAGATTGTATCAGGTGGTGTTTGTCACAACACTCTTTTGATTGCATTGTATAACAGTATTTGTATAATATTTTCTAAAAGAACAGTATGTCTAAAGATTTCGGACATTTTCGGACCAGACCAGATAACGCTACCTCTCTTTTAGGATTGAAGGGTCACATCCTTGTTGTTGAAAATGTGTACACTCTATCCTTACAACTCTAGTTACCATTCCACCAACAAAACTACATATGATAAACATGACCAAACTTGCAAGTGAAAGAGATATGGTTCAGCCAGGTATTTGGAGACATGGAATTAGGTGATTGACACAGTGAGCTCTATCCGTGGCAAAGGCCTATTATTTTTCATTCTTTAGGGGATATCGTCCATCCTTCATAGGGTTTCTGCCTATGATTCGTGGTATTATTTTTATCAGGCGTGCAACCAATGAATGTACTATGTAGAGCGCCTTTAACAAGACTATTGTTTCGGTGTAAAATGAGATATGGTCCACCAGGAGCCATAGTCCGGGCTCCATATACGACAACGGAATAAAGCGTAAACTAATGTTGCGTGAAGTGTCAACTGAATCGAGTGCCCTATTCTTCACCGTTGTAGACGGACTGTGAGTCCGGAGGACTATATCCCCTGCCACACCTGACTAACGTATAAAGTATGCAATGCTTTGAAGAGGCAATTGCATTACATAGGGAAGGACAACAGCTGTTTAGAATGTTGACTACTGTCCACGAATATTTGGTACATAGGTGTTCCACTCTGGAGAACTGTTTTTGATTAGAACTACGATGTGTTTCAATAAAAACGCAGGATTTTAAAGCGATTTTTCTTGAACAATAATGCAACTATTGTGTCTAATTTGATAAGGATTCCATAGTCCATAATCTCACCTTTAACGAGATTTTTGTTTGGTGTAATTCGGAATTTTGGTTCAAAGGTTATGACAAGTTTTGTGAAGACCTTCTGAATCGGTTTACCGTAACACAACGGCCAATTTGCACAATGTATAGGTATACATATTAAGACAGTAAGGCCAGACATCCAGACCAAAACTTTGTTTAGGAACAACTGTGTGAGAAGTGTCACTAATTTAATAAATGGAATATCGTTGTTTCAAAGAATCTTGCAGGTAGTTTCTGAGATCGAATCAAATTAAATAAACAAGACTTGCATTGGAAATGAAATCAAGTTTTAGTATTTATGTTGTTGCACCTTGGGTTACGCAGGACATATACGTGGATCAGAAGCTCATTGAAGATAAACTAAGTAAACTCTATGATCCATTCGCGTCCATTGTTCTAAAAGTTCTCTTCCACGTTATATATAGATATTAAGAAACTTCACTGTTTCTTCATAATTAAAATATATAATACTTATTATTTAAGCCCAATCGTTGAACCACATCCTCACGTGTGCGAGGGACTTGCACATTGTAATGAATCTCCAACCCTTGAATTTCGAAAATACTAATTTGACTAGCTTGGGATTATTAACCCTTCTCGATGCACTGCATCTTCTGGACAGACATAAGCCGAGAGTGTTGTGAAATAGATGGGAAGTATGGGATTAAAAGCATAGTGAAAGGAGTACGAAAAGTACTTTTAAAAGAGTGTTTACATCATGATGAACAGAAGTGGTTTATATTTCAATATTCTTGGGGTCCATCTGTTGTTTTATTGATACGCTGTACATAATAAAGTGAACAGATATTTCCAAGCCTTTTAATCCTCGTTCTACCGAAAGGGGATATTTCACCTTCCAAATCCTTTTTGGGTGCCAATTATTGTCAATTGACATTATACGCTCATTTCATGCAAAAACAAGCACCCACCGGGGTATAGATAGGGATACAGGTTTGATTACAAATCATGGATGTGGTGGTAACTACCCTTCTTTGGGATAGAAGAGTACCAACATGCTTAGTGTGATATCAGATGCTACTTGATTTGGTACCAAAAAACATAGCGTGGTTCGCATCTTTGCACATGAGTACCAACATGCCTAGTATTACGTGAGAATGGCCTTGTCATAACGTTGGCATGTCAACCCCAAAACTGTCAATTCAATAGACCAGAGTGGAGAAAGGCCATCCACTTTTTTTCACACCCGGAATATCAGATTGGCATGATATTTTTTTTCTCTAAATTGATGGAAAATGCTAGTTTTATATACCCAGACAGAAACGTTAAGGCCTATAACAATGTTTTCGGCCGCAAGACGATGACTGACATCATATGGAATGTTTGTAAATTATTTGATACAAATGGAAAGACATGTGTTTACCAAATTTATAGCAACGCATGTTTAACCGGTTGGTAGGGAGGGTCATCAGCCAATTGCAAGTTCCCAGAATTCATAGTAAAATGTCCAGATGACGTCAACCACCAACACAAGTGAGCAATGCGTTATCAAGGTTGGATGCTAAATTTCGAACACCAGCTTGATCTCTCGAAGCTAAAGTTCACGTTTCAATAACATTAGGGATATAGAAATGTAGAGGAATAACAACGGAATAGAAACAAAATGGTCAAAGCTATACACGATCCAAAATTACTACCATTTTGCTGTTTTGTTAGCACGAAAGAGGGTTAAGTTAAACCCCTCACCCCGCCACCCGCGAGATTGTTGTCTAAAGGAAATATGTCAGATTCTAATATGGAAAAGTTTGTATGGATGGAAAGCTTAGTAACGTCGATTACATATAAATCAAAATAAGTGGAACATTGTCCACATTTGTTGATATTGCCCTTTTAATTTTCGCCCAAAAACAGCTTACTCGAAAACGATTCCGACAAATCGACTTCGCAGGCAAATGGTGACGTCAAAGTGATGACCATCCATAATTTACGTCTTTGTGACCATCAGATCGCAGGTGGTTGCCCTTTTCAATATAATAAAACACACGAAATGAAACAAAACAGTCATCGGTAACTTTTTTATTTTCAAATTTTATTATACTTTCATTAATCATCAATACAATTCGTAGTCAACACTGATGTTTCTGGTCATCACTTTGACGTCATGAGGAGAGCAAAATGGGCGCTTTTGATCAATGAAGCCCGTGGCGAAAAATCCGCGCGTTTTCGTATGCTCAAAAAAGCAAAAATTTACAATGCCTCTATTTTTGTTAATTTTTCATCAAAATGCTATTATTTTTCTGGGAATTCGTTGTATGTACAGATATTTTGAATGTATAGTCAAACTGAGCTTGACAAAAACTCTTGACAATATTCCTTTATTAGGATTGCTTTTTCTGCCTTAGGAATATAGATTCATCTTTCGGCAGTACGCATCAAACTTGCCAAGATATAATAAGAAGAATATAATAATAGGCACGTATAAAATAACCTCTTTTCATTTGAAAATGGTAACAAAAACATTAAGATTTATGCGTGGCATTGCGCTATCAAGGGAGTGAAAAACAAGTTCATCGTGATGTGAAACAATTTATTGTTTTTTTGTAGAACCAGTTCATGTGTCTAGGAGGGTAAAAACATTTATTATAATTCGCGTATTCCTTTTTTTGTTTCTGTCATCGTTTTCTAAGAACACTTTATCAACGTAAAGGTCACGATTTTGTTCGAAATGTAAAATAAAACATTTTCGAAAAAGACGTCAGTAATGATTTTGATGGATTATGTGATTTTAATTTAAAGATCCGTATATTATTAACTGTGAGTATAATATGTATGTGGACAACCCGATCGATCAGGAATTGTAAAAGATATGAATTTATGAAAACATCAAATAAAGGGCAGTCTTGACCTGCTTTCAAATCTACGTGATACGATAGATGTTTAAAACAAAGTGTGTGTTGGAATATGTAATAATGAAACCTTCGAAAGGATTGATATTAATGATAATAAATGAAGAGTCCACATAGGATAGATTATCTAATAACATGTAGTACTGACAGAGGGCATAAAGACAAATGGAATCAATAATTTTCTACGTTTTCCCAAAATGAACGTAAGCGGGAAAAGCTTCATGGTCTAAACTCACTCTATAGACAAAAGTCCCAGCAGATACTATAAGACAAATATCATCTTGTTAAAACAACCCTATCGTTCCTATGTTATATGCCTCATCTCGTAAGCACAATTGCCAAAATGTTTAAATTGCCGTCAATTATAGCATTGAACACTTCTTAAACTTTCCATTCTGACTACAAAATCAAGAACACTTCAACGCTGATACAGGTGACCTATTTTTCATTTCACTGTATCTACTTACAAGGATAATTTATAGAGCCTATTAGTAACCTGATTTAAATTATACCACATTGATTAAATTGCTTATACCGTCTCGCTTGAGCAATTAATTACAGACAAACTGATCATTTGCTCAACTATCCATTGCCGCGATGCTGCCAATTTCCCAGTATTGCGTCGTCAAATATAGGATAATTTAACAAAAAATCAGTTTTTGTTTCGGTAAGTGAAATTTGAGTTTGGCGAAGGAAAAAAGAAAGTTCTTCTCAGCTCTTCGCTCGCATGTGTGAAAATTCACAATTCTATGTTTAAGTGATTTTTTTTAATGATGGAAAACTTTCGCGAAGCGGCCGCAAGTGTAAAAAAAACAATAAAAAGAATTTCCACGTAGCACAGGGTAAGCTCATCATGAATTTTGAATCTAAATGAATATAACTAAAGCTAAAAATACGCATTTCTTAAGGTGTTCCGATCGATCAACGCTCAAACCCCCCCCACACACACACACCACACACACCACGCACACTTTACTCCATTAAAATTGCCTTTGGTTCAGAAATTGTTTATATCTTTCTCATTACCCTATTAATATTCAAGGCCGGGGATGTTTCTTTTGATTAAATATTTCATTTCTTTATGACAAAACGTCTCCCAATATGGTCAATCATACTGCCCTATGAGCTTTGTACCTCTTTTTTTTGCTTCTTACCATCCAAAAAATGGACCCGCTTTAGTTCAAATTTGTAATCAGATGTGTTAGATTATTGCTTCATAATGACGGAGAAAATAATAATTATAATCGCATATCCTCGGGTTTTACACCATTCTTTCTTCACACTTTGTGTCCGTTGCATGCGGCGGTGTGTGTGTGTTTTTGTGTGTGTATGCATGTGTGTTGGGCGTGCGCACACTCAATGTTGGTGTTTATATCGTGCGTGTGTGGGCAAAATGCTAACACTTAACTGCTCAGGGGGGCTCCTAGGCCCATTTTTTGTTTTTTCGGGCCCGCGTTTTTTAACGCTGTCAAGCTTGTTGGTTTTATTTTTAGTATTGTCTACTTTTAGTTTGCGTTGCACTGGCGCAAAAAAAAAAATTTTTCCACAACATCGCGTTCGTTTTTTGCGTTAATATCATGGGTCTCTAGGAGCCCCTCCCCCTTATGGCACTAACGAAGTGCCCATGACAAAATTAAAAATCTAATAGGCGTTTACTGTGTGATTCTGATTTTCTAAATGCATACACCTAGTGACATAAACAAAGTAAATAAGTAATCAAAAAATTCTTGGAAAGTATAGTAGGCCATTGGTGTCATAATATTTTACATACATCATATACCGGTTTACTGTAGGAACCTATGGTAAATTATACAAGTAAACCTAAAAAATATAAAATGACATGAGGCATTTATGTTTGTGCTTAATATGGTAAATATAGTTTATTCTTCACCAATTAAAGCAATCAGCAAAAGTCTAAGTGAATCAGTGCCGTAGAAAATGCATAAACGAATTAGTGTCTTTTTCGCACATTTTGACGCAAAATTAAAATCAATGTTTTTACTGAACATTTTTTTTCAGTTTTTATTTCTTTATTGTTGATGTCTTTGAATCCTTCTAATATGTGGTGGTTTTCATCTAAAAATTCATTTATAGGAAAGTGATTATATAATGAATGGGCCCCTAGTAGCCCCCCCCCCCTTATGCATTAACGGAAGTGCAAACCCCTTATGCAGTTAAGTGTTAATCCTCCACTTATTAGACTCATATACATATACTATGCATGAACAATTAAATTCATTATTACGTTTCAGAATTTCCATTATATACCTTTTTGTTTGTTTGTTTGTTTGTTTGGTGTTTGCTGTTTGGTTATTTGTTTGTTTGTGTGTTGTAGGAAAATGGACCAACGGTTGAGATGGTAGTACTAGTATTCGAATTCGCAAATAGTTCTGTTGAATAGACACCGAAATGATATTCGGCGTCTCTGGATGGTTTATTTAATACAACTTGTCCCTCTAAAATTACGCTCCGCTCGATCGCCAGGGCTAATTGGCTGCACACGACTTTCCCATTTGATTCGTGACAACTTTAGATAACCCTATTATGCTAGCGGGTAACCATAATGGCCAACGATTTAAAAGCGCAGTAAAATATACCACAATAGTAGTTTGCAATTACATTTTCCTATAAATATGGTAAAGAAGTACCTTGCAGGATATTCACATTTTACTTATTTCACTCTTTTCTTTCATAATTTGAGCGATGATGCTCCGATTATCGAATTTCACGATATGAATATGTCGTCTCTGTTTGTTTGTTTGTTTGTTTCCCTGACCTTTCGCTGTCATCAATACGTACAGATTGTTTAATAACCCCAACTTGCTAAAATGTAATAGTAATACCATATGTCGTATGTCTATTTGTTTGTTTGTGTGTTTGGTTTGCTTTTGTTCGTTTGTTTTTTGTCTGACTTCTCGCTGTTACCAACATGTGCAAAAAAGGGTACACGCACTATCAGTGATTTGCTAAATCAAAATAAAAAACGAAAAAATTCCCCCAAATCGGATTTTTGCATGTTTGTGACAAGTATAGGCATCCTAACATACCCTGCAAATTATAAGATCAAAAGCAACCTAATAGGGACAATATCGGATATTTTAGTCAGTACTGTCGGTACGGACACTTACTGCAACATGTAAATGAATGGATTTTCATATCTTTGAAAACTGCTGCTTCCTTATTATATTGTTTGTCTACAGTGCAGACGATAGCGTACTTGTACTTACAAGTACGTACATACGTCACCAAATTATAAAGAAACACAAAAGAATTTTACAAAATCCTCTCGGGATTCTCAGTTTTGAGATGAAAAAGGATACAAATTTCAAAACTGATGCCAAACAACAATATAAACAAATTCTGATTCAAATTTTGATTTCATGTGTCGAAATATAATTATTGAAAAAAATGTAATGATGACGTCATATCAATTTTCTTAATTAATCTTTTATTTGAAAAGCTATCAAAAATCCGCACATACATTTTGTTGATAAGCTTTTAATCTCTATATATGTAGTGACGATTACAGCTTCAGAACTGTAAAAATAAACTGCCCCAGGGTGATATGTTAAAACCTAATGTATTTCTTCAAAAAGTTGCGTTGCATTGTGGGAAATTATGACGTATGTACGTACTTGTACGTATACGTACTTGTACGCTCTCTTCTGAACTGGTCTATTTTCAGTTGGAAAAATAACTATAGATAATTCTACAGACATAATCTTTACTTTTTAATCATTCTATTCCTGCCAAAATTTAAATATTTTGACTATTCCGGGTGGATCACTGAGAGTGTCTTTAATAACCACAAATTGCTGAAAGAATTCAGGAAACGTCATTTAAATGCGTCTATTGTAAGAGTAGCCGTAGTCTAATAATGGTGTGCACCTTTATGTTCACTGTCAAATCCATCAACGGGAAAACTGTCAAGGATTAACGGTTTTGATACGTACGAAATCATCATCATCATCATCACCCTTCGACTTCCATCAAGATCCGTGACACACTTCTTGGCTAAACGTCTTTATCACGTATTGCTGATCCCAGTTCATTCAAAGTGGATACCAGCTTAGGTTAGTGGTCTGCTACCTCTTCTTGGACATGGAAGTCTCCGCTGAAGAGGGTTTGATGTAATCTGGTCCTGGGCTCGAAAGCAATGCCCAGAGAACTGTGCTCTCCTCTGTGCCCAAACCTTGAGATAGGAGGTCTGACGTTTGGCGAGATGTTTCTTCCACGAAATGTTTTGAACTCGTATGCATAACCAGCAGTGAAGCTTTTTCTTAGTCCATGTTTCAACTCCATACAGTAAGATGCGTTCCACACAGGCCCTAAAGAAGGAAATCTTTACAGGTGAATTTGCATTGCTAGAGACAATGGAATGATGGTAGACGACGATTTATTGAGTTTGCAAAGGAATACACTGGACATGCGTCCGTAAAGTCTTGGTTGGTAATTTGTACTTCCTAGCAACAGACAGTCGCGTTTGCACTCCTAATGTCTAGCCAAAAGGGTCAAATATTTGAAAATGCAGGAGTCTTCTAAAAGTGAAGGAAAATTTCAAATGAAAAAATGTCAAAAAGAGAAGAAAGACAGCAGTGTTCAAACAATTGAATCGCTACTCAATTACGTGTTGTAGTAAGTGTCCGTATACGGAGAGTAATGACTATAATATCCGATTTTGTCTTTATTAGGTTACTTTTAGTCTTATAACTTGCAGGCTACGTTACACTGTTAAAAATAAACTTGTAAAAAAACAGGCATTTGACTGGCAGCTGGGACTCACTACATGCTGAACGTAAAATAACTGGAGCCGTAAAAAACGAAACCATTGCAGGGAACTAAAATAACGGGGTAAAATCTCAGCCTCAACGTTATTGTTGGTTTTTGACTTGGTTAAACAATATTAAGAATTAAAACGTTATTACAATCCTCTGACCAAATCTTAACGTTGTAGCTATGACATCATACAAACGTTGTATTACGTTACCACGTGGTTGTAAAAAAAGTTATATTTCAGGCAAACAATTGAGAAACAATTGAGAAAAAAGGCAATAAACAAAGGGAAAACGTGAAGAAATAAAGATTTAAAACAGTTTATACACATGGTAATGTACACATTCTAATGTCACCAATTACTTAATCATCATATGAATAAACCTTAATACATACCTTACATAGATTCGGAACCTGGGCCTTAAGATTACAAGTCCTAAACCTTATCCCACACTCTACATGACTTTAATGATAGTAAATGCTTTAAAATCAAATATATATGTGGGTATACTTTTTTACCCATTTATGGTAAAACAATTTTCATAGTCGTATTCTTACATTAAAAAACAGTAAGTACAAAAGAACGTAATGTAAACAGAAAGAAAATTATATACGGTCCCAGCGTATAAATACTACCTTTTTTTCAAAATGTGTAGTATTATTTTGTAGCCACTGTTTATTTACATTTTTCTGCTTCCAAATGGTAATGTTATGTTAGATATAGGTAATAAAGCGTGAAGAAGATGAAGATTATTGAATATTGGGGTTTTTACCTCATTTGAAAAAGGTAACGTCTGGTAAAATTGGAAAACATTTTACGTTTTAGGGATAGCTATACTGGTACAGATATTTCGAAGATTTTTTGCGATTTTCTGATTTTGCAATCACTGGACTGACCTTTAAGTCGGCAAAAGGAGGAAACATCATATAAACAAGGGGAACGTATTTTTATTCTCGACGTGCAATGGTGTGATTTTTTTTTAATTATTTATTATTATTATTTTTATAACCTATGAAATAATGTATCTTTCGCCTAAACGTTGCTCTAGCGTTATATATTGTTAGTAGTTAGTAGTAGTAGTTAGTAGTAGCAGTAGTCAGAGTAGCAGTTATAATAATAATTAATTACTAGTAGATAGCTAGCTAGTGTAGTATATGTAGTAGTACTAGTAGTAGTTAGTGTAGTATAGTAGTAGTAGTAGCAGTATAAGTAGCAGTAGCAGTGTAGACATGTAGTGAGTAGGCAGTAGCCAGCAGTAGTAGCAGCAGCAGTGTAGTAGTAGTAGTAGTAGTAGTAGTATTAGTTAGTATAGTATAGTAGTAGTAGTATAGTAGTAGTAGTTAGTAGTAGTAGTAGTAGTAGAAGTAGTAGTAGTAGTAGTTAGTAGTATAATTAGTAGTAGTAGTAGTTAGAGGGAGACTTGAAAGGAAAAAAGACATCTTTAGGTTGATACGAAATATGGCGGGACATTTAATCGCTCAACTACGATTCGCTATTGACTAATTGTATCAACGTGACTCATTTGAAAATTTTGAGACATGTATGTGTCGGCTCTTTTTTCCAAAAAAATGCAATTCGTACCAGTCGATACCACGTTTTCAACACAATTCTTCGAACCAGGACAATTACCAAAGCCGAGTCTTCTTATTCCACATCAAATTGGAAATATAGGTCTTTTAAACTGTCTTACATAAGCATTTTAAAACAAGGCCGTTACAGCCTTTCTCGAATACTTCCAAAATAAATTAAACACTCTACTTTCCATTCCCGAACCCGAATTTTCTCCCTTGAAAGTACAACATACTAATATATCCAATTCCATGCCACGTTTAACTAGGACAGTCATTTTCAAGATCAAGAATTTGGGATCGTATCAGTGTTTATAAAGAACTTCTGACAGGTTTATATTATAAAATAGCTTTTGCCCAAGGCGTTTTGTCCTCAATTTCACGCCAAAAATAAAATAACTTCAGAAAAATTCCGATATCGATATGGCTGGTAGCTGCAGATCCACCTACTCTATTTATTAAAGGCTTCTTCATATATATATTTGATATTTTTTAATTTTTTTAATTTTTTTAATTTTTTTATTATTATTAATCATCATTATCATCATCATCAATGGTGTGAGTCCCCCCCAAAACGATTAGCATTTTTTTAGAAATATTATTTATTAGTCATGCACTTTTTTTTATCAAAAACATTTTGAAAAAATGTTTTATTTAATTTGCTTGTTTTGTTTTATTTTGTTGTGGTTGTTGGTATTTTTTTATTGTTTTTGTTTTGTGTGTTTAAAAATTATTTATTAATAGTATATACTATTCTATCCCCGACGTTCGGGCGAAAATGGCTTTTTATTCACACAGAACGCTCTTAAGGCGAAATGTTTCCCCTAACGTATCCCTTTGTTTGCGGTTTATCCCGTTTGGGTAAAAATTGATATATTAATTTATGCAAATTTATGTAAAATTTGAGATTGTGTATAGAGCTGTCTCCAACTCATGATAACCTATGAATAATGCATTCTTTCCGCCCTACTTGCTAGTAGCGTATTATTTTGTCGTAGAGTAGTAGTAGTAGTGTTAGTAGTAGTGTTAGTAGTAGTAAAAGTAGTAGTAGTAGTGTAGTAGTAGTAGTTAGTAGTAGTAGTAGTAGTAAGTAGTAGTAGTAGTAGTAGTAGTAGTAGTAGTAGTAGTATTTAAGGGACTTGAAGGAAAGCATCTTTAGGCTGATACGAAATATTGGCGGGACATTAATCGTCACCTACGATTGCCGTATTATTAATTGGTACAACGTTAATTCATTTGAAAATTTTGAGGACATGATTTGGTGACTCTTGTTTCCAAAAATGGCCATGGGGTACAGTGATACCAAGTTTTCAACACTTCTCGAACAGGAAAAAGTACAAAGCAGTCTTCTTATCACGATCAACTGTTTTTTTAAAATATGAGGTCTTTTTATTGTTTACATAAGCAAAACATAGATATGCTCGTTACAGTGCCTCCCGAAAAACATTCCAAAATAAATTATAACTCTATTATCCCTGCCCGACCGAGTTCTCCCTCCTGAAAAGTCCAGCCATTACTCATTAGATCCAATGCCATTGCACGTTTAACTAGACATCTAATTTCAAGATCATTAGCATTTAGGCTCGCTCTCAGATCCCTTCGTATCCGTCTTATAAAAGACTTCTGACATTTGTTAGGTATATATATATAATAGCCTTTTGCCCAAGGGTGTCCTCAATTCACGCCAAAAATAAAATAACTTTCAGAAAAAATTCGATATCGAATATTGATTGTAAGATGTCCGATTCACACCTACTTATTTATTAAAGCTCTTCATTATATATTTTTAATAATAATTTCATACTTTTGTTGCAAAAAACGAAATAATCATCCTCATCAATCATATGTCATCAACATCATCATCCCATAATCATCATTCATCCACCCTTCGACTTCCATCAAGACCATGTCACATTTTTGCGAAACTCTTATTACGTGTGTTGAGTATAAGTCATTCAAAACTGAATTCAGCATAGGTTTTAGTGGTCGTTACCTTACTTGAACAGGAAGTCTCCGGCAGAAGAAAAAGTTTGATGTTGTAATCTGGGTCTCCTGGGCTCGAAAGCAAATGCCACGCGAAACTGTGCTCTCTCTTTGCCCCAACCCCCCCACCACCCCACCCCCACAATCGTCGTCAATGTTATGCTCCAAATAGTAAGATTGCTTCCATACAGGTCCTGTAGAAGGCAATCTTGGTTGCTCTGCGTGAAAGCCACTTTATTTGTACTCGTAAAGCTTTCAGCCGAGGAGGGAGGAGACTTTTTAAATTCCTCACAGGCGAATTTGCATTGCTAAATACAATGGAAGGAGTGGGGTGGGGTACATGGGGTGTACAAATGTATATATTGGACATGGGCCAGAAATGTCTTGGTTGGTAATTGGTACTTCTCAGCAGCAGACAGTCCAGTTGCACTCCTAATGTCTAGCATGCAGAAGGATTGTAACTAAGTTGGTTTATAAAAAAGAACAGACAAAGAGAGACGGGGAGTATGATGAGTGGGAAAAGAACACGTCCAACAAGGAATATACGTTTATTCCGCGACGGGTGTTTGTTGTTTGTTTTTTTTTTGTTGTGGTTGTGTGTTGCTTGTTTCTTTTTTTTTTGGGGGGGGGGGTTTGGGTTTTGTTTTTAACAGGTTTTAGGGGAACTTGAAAGGTTATCTTTAGGTGATACTGGAAATGTTGGTGTATTAACCCACACTATGCGGTGGTAAGCATGTTAATGATGGGCTCAGAGTCAGTACTCTGGATGGGCAAATGTTAACAGCAGTTGACCACAGTAATTTCTGGGTATCATAAATCCATAGTATAAAACCAGGGTGGATCTGCTGAATAGACTGTGAATGAAAAGCTATTGAAGTTTTCTGCGCGATTTGAATTGAGATTGATTAGTCATAGTGCCAGCTAAGATTACTATTACTAAATAAAATATCTTATCAAGTGAAACGTGACTCATTTGACAATTTTGAGAACGTAGGCTAGCTAAAGACGTGCTGTGCAACTTTTTGCAAAAAAATGGCAGGACTTTGAGGATACCTTGTACCAAGTTTTCAACACATTCTCGAATTTAACCATGGTTTAACGGCACTCTTCTGTACAAGGGACAAAAATGTCAAAAGCCGGCCGGGGCTCGGTAGCCACATAACTTTGAAATGAGAAATATTTAAAATATTGTAATTAATGATGACCATGGGCAGTGCCTCGAATACATTCCAACCGTAATCTATTTTCCCTTCCCGAACCTGAATTCTCCATATGCAAAGAACAACATTACCCTGTGTAAGAGATCATATCATTTGGGATCACCAGCAGTTGTCTTATAGAACGGACTTCTGACATTTGTTATGATATATACAATAGTCTTTTGTCCAAGGGTGTCTCAATTTCCCGCCAAAACTAAAAATATTCTTTCAGACAAATTCGATATCTATATTAAACAGAATTATTATCTGGAAAGTAAAAAATAATATGTTTAAGAAAATCCAGTCTTTTTGGCACATTTGGTTGTTCTACGGCTTTTTAAAGCAATTGGCCTTTGAATTGACTTGTGACTGTTGGTCACCTTTAAAGCCCGATAATAACATTCAGACTGTCGTTCCCCACCCTACGTGCCAATTTCAGCTCCAAACGTCAACCACAACGAAACCCATAGCCGCGGTTCTATCCAGACAGGACTGATAGTAGTACTGGAAAGTAGTAGTACAAGTAGTAGTAGGAGTAGTAGTAGTAGTAGAGTAGTAGTAGTAGTAGTAGTAGTAGTAGTAAGTAGTAGTAGCGTTGTATAGTAGTAGGTTGTCGTTGTAGTAGTAGTAGAAGTCCCTAGTGTAGTAGTTAGTATAGTAGTAGTAGTAGTAGTAGTAGTAGTAGTAGTAGTAGTAGTAGTAGTAGTTGAGATGTAGCGGTGCAGCAGGCAGCAGCAGCAGCAGCAGCAGCCAGCAGTAGTAGTAGTAACGGTAGTAGGAGTGGTTAGTTGTTGTGGTGGTTAGGGGTAGTAGTACCCCCTGATTTTTTTCGGAATTAATGAACAAACGTCCTCATGCTTGGTATCGTATCAGGTGCACTACATTAAGTCCTTTTCTTAAAATAAGTACAATCATTAGCTTTAACATATAACGCCATAGTGACGTCAAACTGAGAGTTTGTGAGGACTGCAAAAAAAAATAGAGTTGTTCTCAAAAATTCCAAAATCAAGGGATTTTCGCCATTCAGCAATCAAAATTGTATTTATTGGCAAATGATGGGTGCCAAAAAAGGCATAACAATGTTGCTCACTCTAACACATAAATCAGAAAAAAATACAAAATATTGTATAGTGTGGGTTGTGTGTATTTCCGTAGGATTTTCATTTGCTAAATTGATTTTGTTGCGTTCGGGTTCAATAGGACCTAAAACTGTCAGAAACTGATGAGGGTGCAAAATTTTCGGACTGATGCCCCCTTTTTCAAGGGGGGAAATGTTAGTACAGGGAACATTTTAAAAATCGAAGTAAAATTGTGTTTTAATGTACACTAACGGCGTTCGTCTACTCATAAGGGTTACAAAAAAATATCTATTTGCTAGGTTCCAACCTGTAGTTAAGCGGTATAGCCCCGTAACTGGGGGGTTCAAGGTCCAATCTGGGGTGGTAAAGCTCCAATGTTGTTGAAAGTCGTGTCAAGTCAAATATTTCCTTGTGTCAAACTGAAAACACGAAAATGCATTTTATTGATTTTTTGATATCACCATTGCGACATCCAGGGACAGTTTGGTGGACCCCATAGACCATGTAGAACCTTGCGACATTTTGCTATGTAATTAGCCACCAATGTCACACACTGTAAAATAAAACATCTGGGATCATGTGAGGCAATACAAACAACTTATCACCAGTTTCACAAAATCTGAGCATTGGGTAAAGTTAAAATTTTACCCCAGGATGACCCTTGAAAACCATTATGGGGGCTAGAGGCTTTAATAAAGGTCGGAAACATAGGCAAATGTTATACTTTTTCTATCCTATAAGGAGACCGAACATGTTATGAAATTTAAAACACAATATGACTCGATTTTAATTTTTCCTTGCTAGTAACATTTCCCCTTGAGGAAGGGAAGCAGTCCGAAAATTGTGCACCCCATCATTTGCTGACAGTCTGTCCAGATTGAATGAAAACAGCAAGAAAATCAAACTTTAGCACAAAATCCTACAGGAAAATGTTTCATTAACATACCAACCCACACTTCAGGATTTGCTTTACAGAATCATCATGAGTAACATAGGTACCATTTTTTTGCATTTTCCACAGTTAAAGTATAGGCAGTGGCAACCCCCCCCCCACCCCCCCCCAATTTCCGACTTTGACGGGTGGTACCTCAAATTTGTTTTTGCGCTAAAATGACCGCAAATTAAAGGATGAACTTACAATTACATAAAAAAGCCTTAGATCATAGTCGTTTGCGTTTTTGTGCGACAGGGGTGTTAATTCCAATAATTGAATTCAAAGCGTCCGGTTAGATAATTGCCAGCGATGGTGCTTTTTATAGATACTGATTTACATTCGTTTGATGTTTTAATTAGAAATCGTTATACACGGTCATTTCTTGATTTATTTTCTACCATCAAATTTATCACAGCCCACAGCATCACTACTCAAAGTTGTAACTCAAAGGAGAGAAAGTTTAAAACAGTAAAGCACAACGCCAATTTACACATAGTCAATATTAGGGTCTCGAAGTTGGGGATGATATTGATAGGCTTTTCTATAGTTTGAAAAGGGTGCTGAATCAGAGAATTTGTTTGGGTCTAAACCCTGGGGGAAATGTGGGCAATACTAAAGTATCGAGTGGGTGAGTGCAATAAAAAGTGTTACATTAATGTTGGGTGGGGATTTTTTTGTTGCATAAAGGTGCATTAGTGGATTCCAGCACCTTCTGTTATCGTCATTGATCATTAGCTATTCCTTGAGAAAAAACTCTCTTATTCGTTATCAACAAATTTGAGCTTGATCCGATCTTGCGGTTTGTGGTATGAGTAATCACTAGTTTCCCACGGTCCCATAGGTACTGTGCGGTAATTTCTGTGTTCACGGACAAAAAATACAAAATTGCGCATTCTTAAAGATGCGACCGACCGGGGATTTACACCGTTAAGATGGTGACACATGGATTACGGTTCAAGATGGATATCAAAATCTCAAAGTTTTTAGGTAAGTCGGGGGGACGAGGCTTGGATCACGAAATGCCCTTTAATTGATTTAAACAGAGGTAAATCCCACAACACAAGCCATACCCAAACCAAGTCAATAAGAAATAAAGAAAGAAGACATTAAAATCAATAGGAAAACAAAAAGAACACAAACAGGGCCGTACGCAGGATTATTTTTTTTGTTTTTTGGGGGGGGGGGTACGGGATTTCGCAAAAAGTTGACCTTTTTGATAAGAAGTGGGACCGAACCCCTCTAAAATGGTCTTTGTGGACTTTTTGAAACATTTTATCACCAAAAAGTGTTGCTTTCTTGATTCAGCAAAAAGTGGACCTTTTGCGCACCCATACAGCTTTGCCTTGTCCAATGATGACCCCACTTTTTAGGGTTTAATTGAAAATCAATAAACACATTATAAACTTAATTATTTGTGGACGAAATTGTGCAATGCTATCAAGATCTTTAACATAATACAGTGTAAAATGCTTAGTCAATAGTTTGCTTTCCCGTCCAAACATATTATCCAAACTCTTTAAAGAAAGCGACACGAGTGGCACACGTTCCATCAAGACTAAAGGACACGGATCTTAAGCAACTTGGTTCATAAACATGTCTAAACGCCGCTGGACAAGTCCATCCAATCAATGATGCCGAAACTCTGTTCTTACAACATGATACCCATGATATTTTATAAAAGATGCCCCTTTTTAAGAGCGAGACAAGCTCACAGTAACTCAAGCGATAATTAAGTCAGAAATGAAACACTAAAAGAAGACAAAAATAAGAAATCTCTTTGTGGTGTGCAAACAAATACGTCGTAGTTAAGAACCAAAAATTGAATGAGCTAATGTCTTTAGTAATTAAAAACATGAATCCAATTTTATCCTATAAAACATTCAGTGGCCAACTTGATTAGCTGATAAAGAAAACGGTTTGAAACAAATGCTTATTTCTATTGTCGAATATACATTTGATTATTGAAATTATAATGACAGTTAGTTTCTATTTGATTGAAGCCATTACTTATTTTAATTCATGCCCTAATGTTGTAATTCATTAAATGATGCGTCAGTCATTTAATGATAATTTTCCGATTACTTTGAATGATAGCAAGTACTTTTGCCAACGTTAATTACTTGAATAAGGTGATAATAAAAAAATACACGGGGTAATTCCTTTGCGATGTCTCGAGAACGAGGGTTAATAAATTTATGATATCTTTTAAAAGCAAAATCGTAAGCTGTGAATTACAGGGATCTAACTGTCGTTTTGGTCCTTTTGAGATACGAAGGGTTTTAAGGTCACAAAAATATATAAAACTAAACAACTGTCGGAAGTGGTCCTTTAAACAAAGTTACATTTTGAAAACCTCAACAAATTATATAATTTTAAAGCATAGCTCATGTGTTTTTTTTTTAAAAAGAATATTATCTCACAAAACCCCAAAATGTCAGTTAGAACCTTACAATTCTCAGCTCACGTCATTGAATTTTATCATATTTCATTAAAGGTAGCTAAAGAAAAACATACTTCAAGACAGTGAGTAGATTTGCTACTAACACTAATAAACATGCTACATTAGAATCAAAAGAAGCCTTTGAACACAGCTATGTGGGTGACAAGCTTCCATAAGAAAGAAGAAAAAGATGTGCTTTCTTCATGTAGTACATCTTTAAGAAACGGAAACATTTGTCTCGCAAAATGAAACATGGTAATTAATTTTCATGTTATAGATGCACACATTTCTAATTAATCATAATTGTTGAGAAATGAAATTCCCCGTCCACACAACGTCACGTCAAAATTATCCCCATGATCTATGCTTGTTAGTTGGTGTTTCGGTTTGACGTAATGGATAAAATCTATAGCATAGATAAGGTTAAGTAGATATAGGACATTCGCATGCACTCTTACGAACTAAAGCTTGCCTGTACTCAATCCATTACTTTACATCGTAGCCTACGTGACATATATTGCAATTTAGGACACCGCAAAAGAACTGGGTTCTCTCCTTGCAAAACAAATACCCGCATCAACAGTCCATTAGGAAGATATGTTTGCTCACTGACTCTTAACGATCGCCATTGAATATTCTAATAGCAAAACACATATGTTAAACAAACTCTAAAGATGCAATTTGTTCACAATTCCCATGGTTATGACCGAAGCACGTACTGCGCCGACTAAGAATATTGATGATAAATCACGCTCAATTTTAATTAGTGTCTTAATTTTCATACATGACCACGTTCTTTGTTTTATTTTGTTTATGTGTTTAACATTTTGTAGGTGAACGTGTGGTTAGGGCACAAGATTTAGTATATATTTTATTAAAAGTGACTTTTAACAATGCCTGAATGGCAATAAATGCACTGTGAGATTTCATTTCCCCCTTTCAATTGGATTCGTGTTTTTGTACAATAAGCATGTTGGATACCACCAGTGCCAGATTTAGGTTTTTTCGGGGTGTTAGACCTCGAACAAGAAAACTTTTGTTTTCAAATAGACCAACAACTGGACTTTCTTGTCTAATCTTATTTAAGTTTTAGACCTTTGTAAAAAAAAGTATAAACACATATCAAAACGTGTTCCTTTTGTCCCTTTGAATTTTGCATCCCAACATGTAACCATGTTTTAGTCAATGAGTCGAGAAAATTTTCGGTATCCTGAAAGGGGGCGAAACGACACTTATTATGCAGCATCGGTATACCATGGCCTACACAAAAATGCATGATAGCATTTCTGGAATGGTGGCTATAGCCAGGTAGGGGGTAACCAAGGTTTACATAGGGGGGAAATTTTTTAATTGCTTCAATCATGTTGAAAAGTATACCGCATTATTTGTCTGATCATAATGATTCCAATATAGTTTGATGTTATAGGCTAAAAACAGCGAAAATCAATAAAAAGATTCATTTTCAGTTGTACAGGGGTCAAAAGTTGCTCTGATTTGGATAAAATAATAATAATAATAATAATAGCATTTATAAAGCGCCATCTATCTAGGCAACCTATTCCGAGGCGCTGTACAAAGAGTTACATAAACAAGTAAACAGAAGAAACAATAATTCAACATGAACATGTAACGTAAAGGAGGAGCAAAAACATACAAAGTAATGGAACTTGAACAAACTTACATTGGAGAGTCAAATAGCAATAATTGAAAATGCAATAATTAAAAAAATATGGTGTATATTATTGGTGGAGCTCGTATGATTAAAATAAAGAATAGTTTTGACTGTCTAAAATGCTTAGTTACCAATGTAAGGGGCAACAAAGGTCTTCGTCCATTGTATTCAACGGGGCTTGACCTAAGCTTGTATTCTCCCTACTTTGGTAAGTAAGCATTTAAAATACTTCAAACTATTCCTTATTTTAATCCTATGAGCTCCATCAATCATTTGCACCACTTTTGAACCAGATTGGAGCAACTTTAAAAATAGACCCTGTACAACTGAAATTTAACCTTTTGACCTGTTTTTATGTTTTTAACCTTAACTCAAAAACTTTGGGTTGTAGATAGTACAAACTATACCTTTTTTGGAATCCTTATGGTTGGACAAATGATGTGGCATACTGTTCAACATGTCCGGATCATTTTAAAATTTTGACCCCTGTGTAATCCTTGATTGTCCCCTACCTGGTTATAGCTACCATTCCAGAAATGCATTATGCATTTTTGTTGTGAGGATATTGTACTGAGGCTTAATAATAGGTATCGTTTGTTTCCTTGTGGATACCAATTGGCTTAAAAATTTCCTGATTGCTTTAAGGACTATTTTGGTGTTGTTTCATTTGTTTGTGTTTATTCTTTGTTTCTGCTTTGTAGGTTGGTTATGTTACAAACAAAATATAGTGCAATACTACTTGAGTGGCATTTCTGGGGAAAATACACTTGTTATATTCTTGAAAGTGATGTAATTTAATTATAATATGGTACATAATATAGCTTATCTATCGCTTCTCTACAAACCTGGCTTGTTAGCTCAGTTGGTAGGGGCGCAGTCACTAGTAGTAATAAGGAGGTTGCCGGTCGAGTCGGCCAAGCAGCGCAGTTTTTTTTTCAACAGTTGTGTGCGCTGGCCATCTCCAGGAAAAAGATTAATAAATAATCCATTCGTCCTTGTTTGTCTGGATAACCAAGTAGTAAAATTTCAAAAACCAAATATAAAATGTATAATCGTGTAATGCTATCCGCTAGGAGGAAGCGAATGGCATCCTTTCGGACCTACCACCTATGAGATAATATCTATCGCTCCTCTACCAACTGGCTTGTTAGCATAATTGGTAAGAGTGCCGTCACTAATAATGCGGAGGTTGCCGGTGCGAGTCCGGCCAAGCATACATGGGTTTTTTTTTTTCTCAACAGTTGTAGTGCGCTGGCCATCTCCAGGAAAAGATTAATAAATATTCATCCTTGTCTACCTGGAGAACTAAGTAGTTAAAATTTCCAAAAACAAATATAAAATTGCATATGTAAAAATATTACGTTTCTGATGCTATCGCTAGGAAAGCGAGGTGACACCGGCCAAGCGCCGTTTTTTTTCAATCAGTTGCGTGCAGCTGGACTTCCAGGAAAAGATTAATAATATCATTCTTCCTTGTTAGAGTTTGAAATGCACAAAAGAAACAAGCCAAAACTTTGCAGTTTCACCATAAAACTTCTGTGTATATAAGTCACTGGTTTGTTAAAGTAGTTGGCAGGATGATGGTCCAGTTACCAATCAGTACAGCGTGTCCCAAAAAATGCAATCCTCTGAGTTGGTTCTATAATTTAAAAATTACTTTAACACTTTTGATGTGTGAGTATTTCATAACGGCCCTAACATTGTCTCAACATACTGTTCAAATTCATTGATTTGACTTCATTGGTTTTGAGAAAAAGAGGCTATTACGCATAAGTTACCAAAATTAAGCATTCCAAGTTTGACGGAATAATACACAATCACCGCATGGCTTAATACGTATAAGATGCGTGTTGTTTTCCTCATTCTGTCTCTTTCTTTCTTCTTCCCTCTTTATTTTGGTTCAATTAACTCGGTTATAACCTTGTCAAACGAAATATTTAAACTTTTAAAGACAACCTATCTTTGACAAATAAGGGAAATGATCTCTGTTCACAATGCATATGTCAAATGTTCTGTTCACAATGACATCGCTGTCATAGGTTTGATGTAACTCAAGTTTGATTTCAGTGGTTACTTTTGTTCGTTTGTTTGTTGTTGGTTGTTGTTGTGTTGTTTCAACAAAATGGTTCAGTACCAGAACTGGAAGTCGTCAACACCCACAATAATATTTAATTGATTGGTATTTAATCCCTCTCAGTTGTCATTTACAATATTCACACGGATTTGTCAGACATATCCAAAGGTAAAACAGTTAAGTTCGGCCAAGGTGCTAGGTTACTATCCGATATTGAGTGTAGGAAACACTCTAGGCATTACAGACGAAAAGACCGTGGATAAAATACCCACGACAATTATTTAGAATTTATTAAAAGAAACAACAGGTCAGTGATTAGTACCGGGAGATTTTTGTAGTTGAATAAGACTCTAAATCCAAAATTTTCAATGGGAACCTGCTTGAATGATCTAGGGCAAACTTGGAATGGGGTAATTTGAGGTAGGGTTGCATAATAGCCTTTGTGTAAAAAAAATAACATGTTTTTTTTAAAAATCAGACAAAAATCGGACAAGATATACGAAAATATATTGCCATTTAGAATGGTTATAAAATTTTGAATAATGCCAATAATTTTGTAAGTATAGCACCAACTGCAAGGATTGCATTTATTTTGGGACACTCTATATAGGGAAATTAGTGAGTGTGACCTACGCACTATAAGTGTACATTCTATATAATGATCGCTAAGTGAGATTCTGGCCAGAAATCATGCTTTGGACTGGAGCATAAATTTTTAAATCGTCTCCTGTCGGCGCTATTCATGACGATAAAGTCTTACATTAATGAAACTACAATACCAGCTTTTGGCGCGAACTCCATCATTGATCGTGTATACACCTATGTGTTCCTATATTACATGATCATGGTATCACTTTAAGTGACCAGTTTCAGTGGAACAACATACAAGCGTCAATAGGAGGCCGTGTTTCACACAAACGATAAGAAGGACAATGCCTTCATTCAGCGCGGTTGAAAAAAGCGTGGCACGTGAATTCCAGTGGGTTTAAATTGACAATATATTTTATGACTGTAGATCATTCATGCTGGTAAAATGCCGAGAAAATGGAAATGGTGTCCATTTGGTATGATGATGGGAATGGAACAACGGCAAATAGTATGGGACGGATGAGTGTGTGGCAGTCAAACGTACGAGTACGAATATATGAAAATTCCCAGGATGGCATGATGTTGCGATGGCCATCTCCAGGGAAAAATTAATAAAATATTAATCGTTGTTACTGGATAACAAAAGTAGTTAAATTCCAACACTAAGTAGCTACTTTGTTGTTTGTTTGTGGGTTTGTAGTTTTAATTGCTTTGTAACCGTTGGTACTTTCCTCTCGCGCGCCCGGGACCCTCGGGATAACATAAAACATAAGAAAACATAAAAAGTAGTAAGCGATCATATAATTAGCAACCGCTTTAGTACATTACAAACAAACTAGACTAAAATTACATATCATGAATGGCATTACATTAAAAACCCATGATACTTGTTTTGCATTAAACTAGATTTGTAGAATAAGAGCAAAGTGTTTATAGGTCGTTAAAGGTACGAACAAAGCGTATATTCAGGTAGTGGCTATGATAATAATTCATATTTCAGAAACCGACAGATTAGAGTGTACAACATTAGAATTTATAACAAACAATACAATACAATCGAAGCGCTCTCGTAGTTTGTTCCACGGAGTAGATTATGTTGCCAGTAAAATAAAATCATACGTCCGTTTGTGGTGTGAACACTTTCACAATTTTCACAATTACACTCGGATATTCCGGGGATTATATTCTCCCAGAAATAGGATCATTATTACTTTCAATGACGTAGGTACAAATGAATGTGTATTTGGACTGCTCCTCTCATGACAATAAAAAATACAAAAACCATGCATAAAATCAATTGTTACGATGGGCAGGTTTCTGCAACACCCATGTAAAAAAAAGGGATAGTCATCATACCTTATATTTTTTTTTTCAAAGTACTCTCCTAATTTTTCCACACATTTGGATATTGACTTGACGTAGTCATCCCGGATACGTCAAAGTACTCATCTTCAGACACTGGTAGATTATCAACGCCACATAAAGCTCTCCTCAATATAATTTTGTCAGTTTTGCAATCTGATGGACAGTGCTTCGGCCACGGCGAAATCCTGTTTGTTCGTTAGGCAATGGGATTTGATCGGAGATTCGACGACAGGCTCCAGCAGGGCCAGGATCAGCCTCTCAAAGAGTTTGAAAGAAACACAGTGGGGGTAGTTCTTAGGTTGTATATTTAGAGAATAAAGGTATGATTTTGGGAACCGGTACTCTCTTTACGACGAATTGAACCCAAGGCGATACCATTATTTTAAGTGGAAGAACGAGGCCGGAGGCCGAGTTCTTCCACGCAAAAATAATGGTGTCGCCGGGTTCAATTCGTCGTAAAGAGAGTACCAGTTCCCAAAATCATACCTTTATTCTCATTCTTAAACAGCTTTATCATTTAAGGTCATCTTTAACCCAATTTCGCGATGCTTTATGGCTTTAATACAACAAGAAAGGACTGCCACCACCCAGTGACAACAATCAAACAACCCGTTGAACGCAACGATCATACGCAACGAGACGCAACGTTGGCAGGCGCGCGCGAACGTAGCAAAACGGGGTATGACGCGAGCGCTTCAACTAAAAATAACGTCAATACGCAGTGCGTACTACCTGGGTTCAATTGTCGAATTGAACCCGGGCATCAGCCAATGAAATTGCTTACATTTTCACAGCTGTTTAAGAATTATTAATCTTTCCCTGGAGATGGCCAGCGCACGATAGTGTTGAAAAAAAACATGTTCGCTTGGCCGGACTCGAACCGGCGACCTTACCAACTAAGCTATCAAGCCAGGGTTGAAATCTAACTAAGTAATTAAATGTCAGTTCTTGGGGTTGTCAACAGGCTTGTTTGGTTGTGGAGTGCGATGATGGTAGCCCTCCTCCAGATTTTGGATAAGGACTGGTTGGTAAGGCAACATATGTGTAGAACTCCTGGAGCCATTCAAGACATCATGGGCTGCGGTGCATCAGGAACTCCGCTGGTATATTATCAGGCCCCTAGGCCTCTCCGCTTTTTTAGTTGACTGATAGCCGTCGACAATTAAATAGTTATGTTATTTGTTTCAAATACTTAAGAGAAGATTAAGATGAATACTTAAAAGGTGCAATTCTATATCCTAGAACCTTCATTTTTGTTAATGGTCCACTAGATATCTTCAAGAAAGGGTTATTTCCAAAATTTCAGTTGATCCTGACAGTGCGTTTTGATGTTTTGAGCGAATGTTCATATCACGCCGTAACATATGTTGTAATTTCTGTCCGTTTACGGACAGGAAATACAGAATTTTTTTCTAGTGTAGATCGAATATGCACGTAAGATTTGGAGCACATACTATACTTATGCCAACAATTCAGATGAATCAAAAATCTCAACTTGTTTGAGGTAAGTGGAGGGACGAGGCTGTAGATCACGAAATGCCCCTTTAAGAGAAGATTAGTCAACCAGCTTCAATGACAGTGATTTTGACGATTTAAAATTGTAACGCGAGTAACATGGAAGCAGAGAAGTGCTGTATTCTCTGCGAATGTTTGTTTGCTTCCTTGTTTATTGTTTTTAATTTTGTTTTGTGTGTATGTTTGCGTAAGTGTGTGTGCGTTTGTGTTGGCTTGTGTATGTTTTTTTTTTTGGGGGGGGGGGGTTTTTTTTTTTTTTTTTTTTTTTCTAGTGTAGATCGAATATGCACGTAAGATTTGGAGCACATACTATACTTATGCCAACAATTCAGATGAATCAAAAATCTCAACTTGTTTGAGGTAAGTGGAGGGACGAGGCTGTAGATCACGAAATACCCTTTAAGAGAAGATTAGTCAACCAGCTTCAATGACAGTGATTTTGACGATTTAAAATTGTAACGCGAGTAAGTTGGGTGTAGCGGTCGAATCGCTCACCGTTACCAATGCGTCCCGGGTTCGTTTCCCGATCGAACCAGTGTCGTACGTGAATTTAGTTGCCGATCCATACCGTCTCGCAGGTTCTCGAGCACTTCGTTTCCGCCTGCCATCTAAATCTGACTTCTTTCCCCGCTGTTTTGGAGGCGTCCCTTGATTAATGCATGTTGCAATATTGTGTTCTGCCTGTCAAATGCCGATGTAAATAATAACTAAATAATAAATAAATAAATAAATAAATAAATAAATAAATAAAAATTAAAAAGTGTTGTGTGTGTGTGTACATTTTTCTTATGGGTACAATAATGAGGTTTAAAATTATTAAAACAATGCATATTGAACAAAAAGTCCTGATTACCATAAGACAAATAACCGCAAAAATAAATGACGTCCAGTTATTACTGTTTACACAAATGACTGTCACACCATACTCATTTACCATGGCTATTGTAAGCGACTTCACATAATTCTGCAATTCACAAGCTTGCAGCCTGACACAACGCATTTTTTTTTTTATTTTTTCGTTTCATGTTCTGCGTTTCTAAGGAAGATAATTTGTTCGGCCCGCTACCGTATGTTTGACGACAGCCGTCATAGCTCCATCAAGGGCTTAGTATTAGGTAAACTATTGAACGTCTCGTTGACCACGTTTGCCACCAGGGGGCTTTAGAAGATTGTTTAAAAGGAAAGCATGCGGTTAAGTGTGCGAATGAGGCCGTATTATAATATAAATCAGTTCATGCGTGTAGTACTCATTGTTGCTTGACATTGCAAATTGAGTATTCTTTCAATAAAATACAACGAAAAGGTGCTTTGTCGACATCAAAAAAGCAATTATACGGATAAAGTACATAATTTGCCATGGGGTACCATTTGCACTAGACCTTCCTTAATGTTTAACTATTGATCGTTTCGATTGACCACATTTTGCCACGGGCTCTAGTAATGCTTGTTTTAAAAAAAGGACCATTCCTGGTAGTGTGGGCAATTGAGCCGTGTCAGCCGTACGTTGAGTTCCTGCGTGTAGTACGCACTGTTTGATTTAAAAGGGCTTGTTCCCGATTTATGTCTATTGTGTTCTCTACTTGATAGAGACTCCTGACACTTACACTACGCCCATCGAGTATCGTGGGAACCAACGTACAGGATTTATTGGTTTAAATCTATTGGCACATATTATAATGAAATATCCCTAAATATGAACGTACCCAGATGGTTTTCATGTCATTGGAGTATTCCTTGCGAAGAAAACTCATTTTCACGCTTAACTTTCGAAGCATAGACGATTTAAGAAGCCGCCACGTTTATTTTATCGCTAGCGTTTTGCCACAAGCCATGTTTAGTCTTTCACTCCAAGTGAAAGATGATCGGTGGTTAGTCAGGTTCTGTCTGTATGAAAGACTATCGCGTTTACTTTTAACAGAAAACCAGCTTTAATTTAACGTTTTTCCTTAACCATATATAACATTTATCAAAAATGGCATCATTTGTGCCTAATTTTTATAAAATGAGCCCGGGATCTTGAGTAAATATAGTTTTTAAATAACATTAGGAAAACTCTACATCAGGACAAAGAAGCGCTACTCGGTGCATTTGAAAAGTACTTAGATTGCTGAACCGCGCATTATTGGTGTCAACACTGATCTCTAATACCATGGATTGGAAACCTGGCTTCGTATTATTGAAGCTCTTGATTGCCATATTTGTCATCCAAAACGCCCAAGCAGGTGGTTAAGGCGGTCATTTATACAAAATTGTCCATTGAAATGTGATAAGCGACTAACAGCTACAGAATCAAGCCAACTAGGTGAGCTCATTGGGAGCTATTGATTGCATGTCTCTAAAGCGTGCACCCTGGATACAACTTCTGTTAAAAAGGTTTGTCTCCTGGAAGAATGGTATGTGTTCGGTTAGTATAGAACAAGATGGCCCGCCCGTTGCTCCATTATCTAAGTATACAATTAACTGTTGTGAGCCACCAGTATAGAGCTCAGGGGTTACAGTGCGACTGCGATAAAACTAAATATTACGCGACCCCTTTCAAATGTCCATCGTTTTTATGGATTGTTAGTGTTTAGGCCAACGAAAACCTTGTAATCACAAAATGTATCTAAAACACCCCTCTTAACATTTTTCTCATATCACTAAGTTAAAAAGTGTAGTTAGGTTTTTTTGCAATAAACAAACAAACGAACTCGCTCCTATCCTTTGTGTGCTCAACGAGTTCAAAAGGAGGGAGGCTGGTGGGGCAAACTTGCACGTGATATATCCGCGTATGGGATATATTTCGCTGGCTTTTGTTTCGTATTGCATTGCTGCGTTTTTAATATACCACAGGGAATAAAACATGTAGATTCCACGAGCGTTGCTACAGTTGTGTATATGGTCGGAATAAATCTGGATTTTTTCGCAAGGAATACTCCAATTGGCCATGGAAAAACCATCTGGGACGTTTATTTAGGGATAGTTCATTATATTATGTGCCGATAGATTTATACCAATATATCGCTTTAAGGGTTTGACGGTTGGTTAGAAGCAAAATGCACATTGCAAAGCCTATTCAATATTGTTGCTAATACTGATGGTTAACCATTAATGCGTGTTTTTTTTTTTTGTTTTTTTTTTGGTTTTTTGGGTTTTTTTTTTATATCTTGGAATGAAATGGATTGAGGGCTCAAATTCAGGAAGACAATGAGAAAAATAGGTTCTGTCATCTTGATATAAAAATTAGCTAATGACTTCAGGGGTCGAAAGACGATCGGAACACGCACCTTAGAGAACATCCAGTTGGATATTCCACGAGCCAATGCGAGTGGCGATCGACGACTTAAAAATGCGATATCACTTGTTAGCGCGTGACCATTGCTATGGAGAAAATCTTCCAGGTACGAATCTCTGGCTATGCGTTCAAAGAACTTACGCCAAGACTAACCTGAAACTTCATTTGGGGGACTACGATTTTTTGTGAGTCTCCTTTAATTGCATAAACACAGCAAAATAACATAGAGAAGGTTTAAATGATTTAAGGGACCACCTTCAAATTACTCACGTTTACTGTCACGGGGACAATGATTAAATGGGCCCGAATAGTGACACACAATGAAAGGTGTTAAAGAGGCAGATTGATTCATGGAGAATACAAGGATTTCTCTTACTGTGATTGATATTAAAATTGTTTTTATTTCTTCAAGAAAAAAAAAAGAAAGAAAATGTGCTTTTCGAGTAAGAATAAAAAATAAGGTTCAAATACGTGAGTTTGCCTGACATGACCCTTCAATTTCTGGAATTCTAAAAAAAAAATCGTATTTGTATGGTTGCTTACCCATTAACACACCCCGAAGGCAAACTAACAATACGAAATCATAATCTCATAATTATTCGTTTAAACATCAATAACATGATTTTTATCATAAAAGCAATAATTTTGCTTGATTTATTTAAAAAAATACGAGATCCATGCTTTCATATAAATTGTGTAATTCGTCCATAACATAATTCAAGAAATATTGTAGTTAGTAAACTAAATGTGTATAGAGAATAAGACGCTTTGGAATGGAAACAAAAAGCCAGTGATTGCCATGCCAGTGACGAAATAACTCAAAAAATAATACTTTTTGATTTTACAAATAAATGGTTGTAAGGTGAATTCACCGATTTCGCAAAGTTGAAAAGCCTCTCCACAAAGTATATAGCTTTTTTTTATTAAAGTATTAGTATTTAGTTTTCTGGCTTTATAAGGAAGATGATTTTCATTCGGCACGTATGCGTGGTATTGATGGCAATCCAGATAGCGCCATCATGGCTGAGTATGTAGCACGATACTGTTCTCTCTTTCTCGCTTCTCTCTCTCTTCAGATGTTTAACTATTGATCGTTTCGTTGACCACGTTTTGAAACAGGGCTCTAGTAATAACTGTTTAAAAGAAAAACACTCGGGTTAAGGTGGGCAATTAGCCGGGTGATATAGGCCATGGACTAAGTAAATAATGGAAATCAGTTCAGTGCGTGTGTTACGCACTCGACTCTTGCTTGGTATTTTCTAAAATTGCGTTTAGTTTTCTTTCAGTGAAATAAAAACGGATGGTCACGTTTCATTATTACACCCGAATCCGATTTTACACATTCCAACCCTCACTGGCAGCCATAGCGGGGTGCATCCTGCTTGATTTCCCCAAATGGGCAGATTAAGTGCGGATTTTGAATTATACTTAATCAAGGTGGTACCGCGTACAAAAGATTTGGGTAGGTTTGGGGTTGGATGCCCCCCCCTAGTAATGGGGATCAATTATGACCATCATTTGGCTGGGCGGATTTGTCTATAAGGATTCCAAATGCTGTATGGTACTACAATGATTCCGTCAGTGCGATGTTGATGAGGTGTGAGTAGCGCTTGCTTGACGGAAAATGTGCAGGGCTTGGAATGTAATTCTGCAGAAATTTTGTTAATTTCACTTCATTTACATTCATTAGGAATCATTCAAGATTATTTATGTTTCTATCCTTTCAAATGCTTCAAGTGGGTCAAATCCAAGATGGCCGCCAAGGGTATCATATGGTATTTCACCAAATATTTCATAGCATGAGCACTGCTGGACTGCCCCCGGGAACCCAGATCATCCAGCGTGTCGTCATTGGCAATGATTGAATTTACATGTTGCAAAGCGAAAATTGCTGGTATGGATTCTGAGATCCACGTTTTTTTTAAATGGCCGCCAGTCAAAAATCACTTTTGTCTGTATCTCGGTCTCTGAGGACTCTTAGAGGCAAAATTCTGGTTTGCACATACCATGTTTTCAGGGGCAAGGAAAATCAAAGAGCATGATAGAAACTATGGATCATTGGTTGTGGCAGCAATCTTGAAATTTCAAGATGGCCGCCAAAGCAAAATATGATGTGCCAATATTAGGTCTGGGAAATGCAAGCTAGTGTAGTACATATATACCGTGTGTCCAAAAAAACCCCAACAAAATTTGAAACAAAAGCCATGATTATTGTTCTTGTTTACAATGTAAGATGAATTACTGTTAGCCTAATGATCCCTGAAAAATCACAGTGATAAAGTCAATATTTTGTTAAGATATGTCCAACAAGTAAGTAAACCGCTGTCCATTTTACAAAAATGAAGATCTGGTATCCACACAGAGTGTGGCCTGAAGAAAACAAGACTCCAAATACAATATTGATTGAAATCAAAAAAAAAAACATTTAATTGCCCAAATTTCTTGCAGAACAACTTCAACTAGATCAAATAACTGCATTACATAATTATTCAAGGTTACATAAATGATATAAATCTGTTGCGCTGTAACTTGCTGTTAATTCTGACTTTTAAAATTAACTATAAGAAAATTATGTCAATATGTGTTGCACTACCTGCCTTTTTTAAAAAATGGGAAATGGTGGTTGGATTATAGAGTAAAGAGTGGTGGGGTTTGACCGCCAAACTGGACCAGGCCGTATTTGGTAGTTGACTAGCGCCTCAATTGGTAAAATGGGTCCTGCAGGTAACTTGATTTCTGGGATCATCGCTTAAAAAATATTGACTCTACCTTTATAAACTTTTCAGGGGCATTAACTAACAGTCCTATCTTACCTTACAACAAAGAACAAGTAGTCACATGTTTTTGTTCCAAACTTATGGCGCCTTTTTTTTTTTGCGTTTTTTTGGGGTACACACTGTACAGAGGTTTCCTGCAAAAAAAATAACAAACATGTACATTAAAAGATAGGGCACATGTCTTTGACCATTAGAAACCTATATATGTCATTTTTTAAACATTCTCACATTTCAGAATGGCAGCCAATATGACCGCCTTAAAAGATCTTCAAATTTATAAATTAAAGTATGCGATATATGTCTTTGACCATCACAAATTCATACCTGACACTTTTGTTTTCTTAACCCTCTACCAAAGTGTTTACCAACACGCCTGATACGATGCAGAAGTATTGCACACTTGATCTTGGTATCAATGGATAGCTATGGTCATCTTTTTTCCATTGAAACCAAAATGAGTACCAACATCCCTAGCATTACGTCAGAGTCACGTCATAAAGTTCGCATGTCAGTAATTAACTGTTAATTTCCAAAGACAGTGTAGAATAGGGGAATTTTGTCACAAAAAAAGTTTAGGGATATCCGATATTCGTGTGGTTTTTGTCTCTACATGATGGGAAATGATTCGTTTTATATACACAGAGAAATTTACTGCTATGTTTTAGTTAGTAAAATAATTGCAAAATATCAATGTTCTACCCTATATCCAATATTTTCATACTTTCCTTTACTTATAATGTCCTAGTGACCTCTTTATGGGACGTTTATACTTTTAATATTAATGGAAATGAGAAACTCTAAGCTATATATCCTGTGATACCAAATTTAGAGGAATCGGATGTTCAATAGGAAAAATCTAAGGCGGGTTGTAACCACCCCCTACGTGCGCGGTGTTACCAAAAATGGATCAGGTAGACAAGGGTTAACATGCTTAAAGTTCAAGATGGCTTCAATATGGCCGTCTTTTTTAGAAGATATTAAGAACCTTGAAATTGTCATATTCCTCTAAATATATTAGTTATATCATCAAAGAATTATGACAAAACTGTAAATCAAGGTATGAGATTTAATATTTTTGACCACAACAAAGTCATATCCGCCATTTTTATTAACATGTTAAAAAATCAAGATAACCGCCAAACTATTAGGAGGAATACATGGCAATTTATAGATTTCAAAATCTTAGAAGGTGGCCACAAATTTTAAGCAGGTTAACAAAACAAACATGTCAGGCAATGGGTTTCTAATGTTCAAAGACTTGCACATTATACTTAAATGTATATTTGTATTAGAATTTTTGGATGGCATAACTAAATATATCACAGATATATAACCATTTCTAGGTATTAATGATTTTAGAAATGGTTCATATTTTAGCATGCTAACAAAGCAAAACTGCCAGATATGTTTCTTATGTTCACAATGGCAATTTCAAAGTTTGATATAAAATTGGATCGATTAAGCCCAAATTAATTGGTCGAGCTATGAGTTGCAAAATATTGGGCTAGACGCAGTCGAGCCCTGCGTCTCGCCCAATATTTTAAAACTCATAGCGAGACCAATTAATATTGGGCGTAAGTCATCCAATTTTATCATTATCATGTTTTGGATCCGATATTTTCACACACTTGGACTCCTCAAAACATGATAATGAAAGATATTGGAAGGTGACCCTATTGACGCCATCATGAACTTTAAGCATGTTTAACTAATCAAAAGTGTCTAATCAAAATTGTCAAAGAGATATATATCTGATACTTTCATTCATTGTTTTACCGTAAGTTTTGATGATTTAACTAAATATATTAAATAATAGCAATTTGTATATACGTTTAAAAATCCTGGAAGGGGGATCATATTGAACACCATCTTGATTTTCAAGCTTGTTTACAAAAACAATGTCGGATATGACTTTCTAATGGTCATAACATATAATGGCCCATACTTAAATTCACATGCGCAATTAAATCATAATTTTTGAATGAAGCATGTCTTCATAAAAATATCTGGCAATTTGAATTTTAAAGATCTTTTAAGGCAGCCACATTGGCTGCCATCTTCAATTGTCACCATGTTATCAAAACAGAGTCACAGATATTGTAAAGACATATCCCATACCTTAGATTACGTGTTTATCATATTTTTGCAGGAGAAACCCCCTTTAGATATAACTCTACTGTATCTTTCGCATATCTTATCTATATGGACTAAACGATGTTACTCAGTAGCCATTTTGAAATTCAAGATTGCTAAACCAAATGATCCAATGTTGGTATCAATGTTTTAATTGGATTTTCGACCCTGAAAAGATGGGTATACCGGCCGTGTGTCCCCAAAATGGACTAAAAAACTGAAGAATCCATAACTTTAAAAATGCGAAAAATATTTTATTCATATTTTAAAGGTCATTATTTGCCTTCCTTGGTGGCATTTTAGACTATTTGCAACTTTTTTTTCGAAACACGCAATTATGTGAAAGCATGTTGTAAACAGTTTTTTTTACCAATTTTGAAACCCACCACTCTAACTCCTATTTAACTTTACCCCTTCTCCTTTTTTTCATTAAATGCACTTGGGCCTGGTGGTTGGACATGTACATAACAATGCACCCCCCCACACACACACACATACAAACACAAACACAAGATTCAATACATGTGACATAGACATTACATGAAAAACATAATAGAATTCTTAATCGTACAATGCAATATTTTTGTGAGAAAGGATCCCATCAACATTGCATTGTGCCAAGGAGCTGGTTTCACTCATGCACAAGTGTTTAAAGATTTTTTTTTTTTGTGAGGACTGCAGTCATTTATGTCATCAAGATAACTTTTAATTAGGCTTCGCAACAAACATTGTTTTGTTTATCAGTTTAATAAGTAAAAACTTATGTTATTCAAGGAATATTGACTTGAATTATCTTCATGTTAAACCAATTGATTTACTCAGATATCATACCAATTAAAACACAACAGAGTAAACAATTCAAGACCCCCCCTTAAACACGAGACACTTGGTAATACATTTCCAGAAGAGGGACATCGCAAACACATCCAAAACAGTTTGAGATTCCCAAACAACAAGGTATAGATTTATATTACAAAAAACAATACAATAAAAATAGCTAATTAAAACTGTTGGTTTGTTTAATTTTAAACAGGTCTGTGGCTTTTTGACCAACCACGTGTCATAAGCAAAAAGCACTCTGTGTTTTCATTGGAGTCAAAAATATTTTACCTGGTGGCAATTTTAAAATACGTGATTACTAACACAATTAAATGAGCCAATGTTCTTATCAATGTTCATAATATTGGAATTCTTGACGCACAATTCGTCCAAAAATCCACCTTTTTCCTCCACAAAATAAAACAACACAAGCCAACATATTCAACTTATAGCCACAAAAATACCGCTCCATCTAACCAACACCGTTGACCGAAGATCAATTTCCACTCACAACGCAAAAGGCAGTACCTACCCCCAATACGTGCACACTTACTGTCTTCTGCCCAAACATTTTGGACACTCAAGAGTATTAATATACAGACTCACGTCTGATGATAAAGGCAAGGTTAAAGCAATAATAGCACATTTTTTGAAGGGCGCCCCCAATTTTTCAAAAATTTTGAGATTTTTACACGATTGCATTGGTAACTGGCTAGTAAACTATACCTGTGAATGGTTAAGCTCGAAAATGTCTATGTGTCGTAAACGAAGGAATTTTGTAATTAGAATAATTAGTATCGGAGATCTCCGATAATAATTTAACGGCTGCTGGAAACGGCCTTCCAATATGAAATAGCCGGGAAATAGCGCCATGTACGTGTCTACGTTCATCCATTAGTTGTTTATTTGTTTCAGTTAAGTTAAGTTAGAGGCCATTTTCTTGAGGTGGCATTATTTCATCATGGACGGACATAAACTTAGCATTTCCAGCTCTGCCGCTAAGTACAATCTGGGATCCCGATTCTAATTACAAAATCGCTTATTTTATGATAAATACGCATTTTTGAGCATTCTCGTTCGCAGGCGTAGTTTCCTAGACAATTACCAACATAACTGTGCAAAATATCCAATTTTGAAAATTGGGGGCGCTCTTCAAAAAATGTGCTGTTATTGCTTTAATGGTTTGCTTGACACGTCTCGCAATTGTTTTGGAAAAACAAACAAACAAACAAAACAAAAAGAAACATAAAAAGTAAAAACAAAGAAACATATGAACGATGAATGCAAATTTTGAGTTCAATTGGTCCAGCCGTTTGGATAGTAGAAACAAAATGTTGTACTAATTTGGCCTATGTAAAGGTGTGTGTTCAATTAATGAATTAAAGGTGGGTGACCCGATCGACAACCTAGTCCCTCCCCTTTACTCCATCAAAATTTAGATTTCGGTATCAAAAGAAGTTCATATTTCTCTTTTTCATCACCCCAGTGAAATTACAACTTAAAATCCCAATCTAAAACCATATTTCGTGAACAAAAATGGAAGTATTAAATACCAGATTCAAACCTTACACTAAATTTCAGTTAAATTCCAGTCCCATCAAATCATGAATAGCAAAATAAAATTTCATTTAGTTATTTGGTTAAGTTTATGGTATAATTATCGTATGTAGCATGAGCAATTAGAAGTATTTGTACATGTATATTTAAGAAATGAATAAACTATTGCTTATCGACCAAATAAAAATCATTATTTCCCCCTACATTTTAGTGCAATAAACTTTAAACCATTTCCACGCACGTTTTTACCCTAAAAGGACTTTTGTTTGGCTGATTGATTTTTCAAGATTACCATGCACATCAAATCATAAATATTCATGCGCGCATCAAGACCATAAGCCATTGCGACAGCTGGCACTCACAGTAACGATGCGTTTGGAATGAATCGATCAGATTTCAGTGGCGCCAAAAGCAAGCTTGTAGTCTGCTCACTGTGTTATTGTCAAACGCGTTACTTTGATGCGATTTAGTTTGTCTGCAGTTAACACTCCTAGCTCTATTCTGTCGGACACGTTTTACCAATTTGCAATCTTACTGAAAATTTGACCAGTAAGGATTACCTTCTTAATGCTACTCATGAAGATAACTTACTGAGAATCGGCAATGTTTCTTTTGATTGCGTTTCATCCATTATGTTCATAAAGACGTCAACTGCTACACAAATGGAGTTCAAAGCAGTGGTTCTTCGAATAGCTTTCGTGACAAGTCTCATCTCAAATATCCCGTGTCTATTGTCTGCCGAACGTATTACAAGTATAACAGCAAGGGCTCAAAAATCTTCCAGTGGAAGAAGATGGAATTCTTTCCCTACACTGTGAAGTCTTAAACTTAAAAGCAGATGAGCACGAAGTAACGATCCTGCGAATTACAGACAATGGCGTGGAAAGACTTTCACTGGGCAATAACGTCCTTCAAGAGGTAGATGAACGCGTGTTTCTGGCAGTGCGTCAACTTGATAGTGGTTCCATGATATATTTTTTAACAATTATACATGCATCCAGAAGCGATAAGGGGGATTATATCTGCAAGGTGATAAAGGAAGGAATTAGTACTACTGAAATCGCAACTGCGTCAAAGGACCTAGACGTTATGTATTTTCCAGATGAATCGGACCCGGAATGCTATCCTAAGGCTCCTCCGGAGATAAATGAAGGTCAAGAAATTACACTCAAGTGCAGTTCTGTAAGTGCAAATCCTATAGTTACTATTCATTGGAGCAGTAACGATATCACTCTTACATCTAACCAAACTACAGACGGTGACAGACAAATATCTTATGTAAGAGTCATTCCCAGAGACAATGCTGTATTTTTGTGCACAATCAAAAGCCATGTATTCCCAAATCGTGAGCGAAGTTGTCATGTCGGACCAATGCGGGTATTGAGAGACCCCAACACGGTTTCATCTACAGGTGAGAATGTGCGGCAAACTCCACACATTCCTCCACTGGTGCCTATTGTTAAACCACCTGTTACCAACCTCTACGAACCTACAAAACGCCCGGCTGTAACAATTCAAGAATGTCGAGAAGATTGCAAACTATTAGGTTCCCGCTCTTTTTATTGGATTTTAACCACTGTTGTGACCAGTCTACTCGCATTTATTTTTTGTATTATTTGCATTGTTTTGCTTTGTAAGTACCACCATCAATCGCAGAGGACTTACGAGAGAGGACGTTGTGTTTCCACTCGACAGCATGTTCAAGACATTTATTCCGAACTTGATATTAAGCGTTGTGACGATAAAGAATATATGGTTCTTTCAAAGAAAACCTCGATAACCCATCCTGATGTGGCACAGACAGATACTCAGAAGCAGGGATTGTAATACAAAAGAGTATCATCGTACAATACTCAAACGGACACAATCTGTGTAAATATTTGTATGCACGCCCCGGCTGGCTGTCAGATAAAAGATGAAAAAGCGCGCGGATTGTATTATGATGTAAAAATGCGGAGATTGTGCAAAAAATTCCCAAGCAGCCAAAACGTTTTCATAAAAATGCGAAACACGATACTTAGACGTTGTGAGTGTTTTCTCAAGATTTCATTTAAAAATCAATTTTGGAAGTCAGTACGTGAGATTTGTAGGAATCTCATGTTTCCGAAACTCTATACTCACTGTTTGCATAAATTGACACACATTTACTCCACGCTTATTTTCGGGGGGAGAACAAGTCACGTATATCTCTAAAAAAATCTAGTCTGCATTTTGGAAATTGCAATAATTGTCGGAAAGGATGTGACTTCACTACATTAATAAACTACTAAAATCAAAAGAAAAAAAAAAACCTGTTGCAAATGAATCCACTAGAAATATTATAAACCCATGCATTATCTGTAGAAGAACAAGTAAAGAAAAACGACGGAGTTCTACATTTTAATCACATTTGGTGATGAGTGTGTGCATGCTTTTGAAACAATTACTGTCATGGTTTTTGCTGATTCGAGTAGGGACGTGGAGCGTTTTGCGGCAATTTATTTAATGCACTTGTTTTGAGTAAATGCAATTAGACAGAGAAGAGAAGCGGATTGACCCATTAATTCAATAGATAATGGGCGACATGATTGGAATACGGAAAAAAGTACGTGCCTGGATGACTAAATTGAGAAGACGAACTAAACTCCGATAGCGGCCTTGTGTCATCTTAAATAGGTCTCTTGTTTTTCATGTACAGACATGATGACTTTAGGAGTTAATATAATTATTAAAGAATGTCACTTATTTTCCTCCCAGGCTATCTGGACTGACGTTCAACAAACAGTAAACCGAGTAACATGGATATCTTAAAGGCGGGTGTACTGTTACAAACAGCTAAGAGCAGCCACGGGGAAATTCACTCTTTTGACATATTTTACATGGAAACATGCAATAAAGTCCCTTTGTTATTACTCATACGGTGCATATCTCTAGTTTTGAGTTCCACTCAGATGTTGAAAAATGTTGATAAGAACCACAAGCAGTTAATGTCACGATATATACCTTGTATTTATGTTATAGTTTACCATTAAAATATGCCAAACACTTTTGATATTTTCGATAAAATATTCCATATGTCTGTTGAGATCGTAATAAAATAATTGTTACTTTGTTGAATATGATAATAAAATGCCGCCTCTTTTCTGCGTTAATGTAAGGGGTAGAATTTTGTACCAAACATTTTGTTTGTTGTCTCCTTTTTTCCTCAATACTGAAGGTAATTAAGTGTACAATATTTCAGGGAAGTTTCTTCTTTAAATAGGATGCCGAAATTACCCTGTTACTTAAAGAAGCAAATACAACATCCTTGCAGACACATTTTAATAGGGAGTATTCGTTCCCATAATCGAGGTTCCAATGGTGTAATGTTTCTGGATATGTCTGTGTACTTTTGTTTTGGAATACAAAATCATACATTTTGACATTCAAGCGTGAATTGATACATTACAAAATCCTTTTTGTACCCAAAGGTATCCTACATACATCAACAGCAGCATAAGTACAGGCATTGTGTTGCGTATGCTTAACGTGGGGCAACAAAATTGCACCCGGTTTCTGGAATCACGCTTAAACAGGAGCAGCAAGAACAACAACAACAACAACAACAACAACAACAAACTCGGGTACTATAAATTAGAAATAAACTAAATAGAGACCATTATTACATCCTGTCAATAGAGACCTATGTTACAAAAGACGTTTTCTTCCCTCTGCTTAATTCTCATAATTTTACTCACAGTCATCATTATTAAGGTCTTAACCTAAAAAGGTAAAATATTAACGCTAGAGAAGCTCGTAAGTATGATGAATAATTTTACATATGTAAAAGAATATGAGTCGACACGTCTGCCATACATTTAGAATTTGAAATTTGAACTTAATGGGTCGTGATAATACAGTTAAATTTAACCCATGTTTACTGGCTTTAGATTTGTTTTTTATTTTTACAAGGGAGTCCTTAGCCCCCTGAGATCTACCGACTTTCTTAAAGTACCTCTGATTGGCCTTTTACTTGATATAGCATGATATAACCTCTGAACAACCAACCAAAATAGATGTTCTTTATATATCTGTTAATCTGTACAAACCTTTAAGCTTATCTTACCATGTCTTTGATTGGCTACATGCATCATATAATACAAGGAATAACCAATAAAATCAACCGTTAGGACATCAAATCGTTTAGAAAATTAAAAAAATTGTACATTTTCATGACCATATTCAGAATATTATAGACACTATCAGTGATCCACCCGAAAGAGTCAAAATATTTTAAATTGGCAGGAATAGCTTTCAAGAGTAGAATAAGTCTAGAATTCTCATAAGTTTATTTTTTAAATATTATATAGAAGCTCTGAGAAACTGGCGAGCACAGAACTAAATAAAGACGAAAAATACACGGTCTCGAACCCGGAGCTTCTCGCTTTCTAGGCGTGAGAAATACCACCGGGCCACAGAGGACTGTGTTAATGTGGATACCAGTGAACGAGCGCTAATGTATTTCAGTCTTTATTTCAGAGCTTCAAACGGCCGTAATTATATTTTTTGTATTATAGAATGAGAGGGCTAGGCCTTATATGCATGATTCTAGCAGAATCTATGACGAAGCGAAACTCAATTCAATGCACGCGAGGATCAAGTAAATGATACAACCCGATAAAGTAAATTGGTAAATATTATATAGAAGCTCGGAGAAACTGGTAAGCACAGAACTAAATAAAGACGAAAATACAAGGTCTCGAACCCTCGGAGCTTCTCGCTTTCTAGGCGTGAGAACTACCACTGGGCCACAGAGGAACTGTGTTAATGTGGATACATGAACGGGCTATGTATTTCAGTCTTTATTTCAGAGCTTCAAGCGGAAGCGGCCGTTAACCAATTGACTTTCTCGGTTGTAGGCATTTACTTGATCTCGCGTGCATGAATTGGAGTTTCGCTTCGTCATAGAATCTGCTAGAATCATGCATATAAGGCCTCCTACATTCTATAATCAAAAAGTTCATTTTTTTTTTCCAGGGAAACATGGATAGAAAGGAAGAAAACAGCTGTGTTCAAAGATAAGAATCTCCATTGAATTACGTTTGGTAGTAAGTGTCCCTTACGGACAGTAATGTATATAAGCATTGGATTGATTGAGACCATAGTTAGTTGGCAGCTATGAGTTTGAAAAAAATATTGCGCGAGACGCAGTCGAGCACATATTTTAAAACTCATACGAGACCCCATAATTAGTTGAGCGAAAAATCATCCAATTTTATCATTATTAGTTATGGATCCGATACTTTTAAACCACACTTTGGATCTACACATATAAATATGCTTACTATGCGGATTTTTTCCTTATTATATTAGGTTGCTTTTAGTCCTATTACTTGTTTAAGTATTTCAGGAGACCTAAACTTGTTACAAACATGATGCCAAAATCTAATTGTTTATGATTTTCAAAAATCTTAAAAAAAAAAAATTATCCCCCTTTAAAAAACGAACAGTATTCAAATGAGTCCAAACCAGCCCAGTTTTAGGCCGATGGTCTTTGAGATGACTTAGCAAGCCAACTCCAAGACAACTGATTTACATGTTGTGACATATATAGTATCTATACCAACCACTGGTTCAAAATGTAAAATTATATGGAACGAAACGGCATCCCATCGCTTCTATCATCATTTCGTTGAAATTCGTTTCAATCATGCTATCAATTATATTCTCATGTCGCGCCGTGGTCATTATTTTGCCACACCCACAATAAGCCGTGAATTAAAGATGTTTTCAAAATCGGAAACTCTAACCTGTTGTATCTATATCCTGCCACGACTAGTAGAAAAGAACAAAACAGGAGATCTGTATCTCATATGTTGTCTTGACCTTCGAGATTTTTTGCATTAAATCAGTGCAATGGACATTTGGTCCCTATCAAAGCCGAGACTATAACAAGGATGTGTAATTCAATAGATTATTTTTATTGAGATTTTGTCACTTTCAGCTGTTCAGCGCGAGGCTCTTTGTGCTAAAATAACGCTTACCTCATAAGAAGCATTTTCAACCTTTTGCTTAATCTATAATTCATTAATGACACGAACCGTTTGGAGTAGACTCTCACGATCTGTTGTCGCTCCCCCTCAATTTTATTTAATTTTTATTTTAGGATAACGTGGCAAAATCTTGAAAGTGGTTTTATGAAACGTCAATGTTTGAGTAAAATGCGGGCTTCATCATTAAGCGTCCCTTTAAAGTAACAGGATGAGATTTTTTACTGATAGAGCCTGATATATCCGTGCTGAACAACCGAACCAAATATAGATGTTCTTATATATCGGTTTCGCTGTCAAACCTTTAAAGCTTACTTAACCCTGTCTTTGATTGAGCTAACATGCATCATATAATACACGGAATAACCATAAAATCAACCGTTAGGACATCAAATCGTTTAGAAAATTAAAAAATTGTACATTTTCATGACCAAATTCAGAATCGTATAACACTATCATGACCACCCGAAAATTTAAAAATATTTTAAATTGGCAGGATAGCTTTCAAGATTAGAATCATTTAAAGTCTTCATAAGTTATTTTTAATATTATTAGAAGCCTGAGAAACTGGCGAGCACAGAACTAAATAACGACTAAAATACACGGTCTCAAACCCGGATCTCTCGCTTTCACGTGAACTACCACCGGCCCAGAGGACTGGTGTAATGTGGATACCATGAACGAGCTGCAATCAATGTATTTCAGTCCTTTATTTTTTAGAGCTTCAAACTGGCCGTAGTTAATGATTTTTTGTAAATAGAATGAGAGGGCCTAGGCCCATAATCATATTCGTAGCAAATCTATGACAAGCGAACACATTCAACATGCACCGAGGATCAGTAAATGATAACAAAACCCGATAAAGTAAATGGTAAATATCTATGAACTCGAAACCTGACTGGTAGCACCAGAACTAAATAAGAAAGACGACAAATCACGGTCCGAACCCCCTAAATGAGAAAAAGGACCCGAGCTTCTCGCTTCCTAGGCGTGAAAATAACCACTGTTCCACTAGTAGACTGTGTTAATGGGATACCCAATTGAACGGCGCTAATGTATTTCTCTTTCTTTCAGAGCTTCAAGCGTCCGTTACCAAGTTCCTTTCCGTGTTTTCATTTACTTGATCCTCGCGTGCATTGTTGAGTTTCGCTTCGTCAAGATTCTGCTAGAATCAATGCATATGGCCCCCTCCCCCATTCTAATACAAAAGTTTTTTTTTTGTTGTTTTCCAGGGAAAATGGATAACAGGAGAAAACATAAGTGTTCAAAGATAAGAACTCCCTTGAATTACGTGTTGTATAATCTGTCCGTCGGACAGTGAATGAAGCAAGATGGATTGATGACCCGTATTATTGTCGACTATGAGTTTGAAAAAATATTGCGTCGCGACGCATCGAGCACAATATTTTAAAACTCAGCACAACCAATTTATTACGAAAAATCATCCAATTTTACTTATTGATGTTATGGATCCTGATACTTTACTATAACCACACTTTGATCTACACATATATAATAAGGGCTTACATCGGTGTTGTCCTTAACTCGTTGCTTTTGATGTCCTATTCTTGTTAAGTATGTCGGATACCTACAAACTTTACAACCATGAGCCAAAATCAATTGTTTCAGATTTTCTGCTTTCAATCACTGAGTCCCTTTAAACCGAAACATGTATTCAAATGAAGTCCAAACAAGCCCCATTTTAATAAGGCGTGGTCTTGAACTCACTTAGAGCAAGCAACTCCAGACAACTGATTTCCATGTTTACATATATTAGCTACACTGGTCAAAAGGTAAATCGATGGAACGAAACGCATCCCCTCGCTCAAACTATCATCATTTCGTGAATATTCTGTTTCAAAAATATGCTATCAATAGTCCTCATGTGCGCCGTGCATATTTTGTGCCAACACCACAAACAAGCCGGATAAAGATGTTTCAAAATCAAGACCTACCTGTTTGTAGATAAACCTGCAACAACTATAGAGAACAAAACAGAGATCTTATATCTCATATTGTTGTAATTGAACTCGTCGAGATTGTTTTGCTCATAATAATCAAGACTTGGTCTCTCATCAAGCCGAGACTAAACAAGGAACTGTACTTCAATAGATTATTTTCGAATTTTTTGTGATACTTTCACTGTTCAGCCGAAGGCCTTTGGTGTCTAAAAATAACGCCCTACCAATCACTTATAAGCGCAGTTTCAACGCCCTTTTGCTTAATCTATAATTCATTAATGACACGAACCGGTGTTGGAGTAGACTCAATCACGAATCTTGTCGCGTTTCCTCCCATTTATTTATTTTTATTTTAGAGGATAACCGTGGGCCCATCTGAAATTGTTATGGAAACCTCAATGGTTTAGAGTAAAATGCTGTGCTTCATAACGTCCTTTAATTACAGTAACAGGAATAGATTTTTTGATTGAATTTCTCTCAATTCACTGGCCGGTTGTAAGACCACCTACCCGTAACGTGGAATTTGATTGGCCAACACGTTTGCAAAAAAAACCCCGCAAACCTTGTTTTGAACTTGCCAGGGCCTCTAACGTCTCGTTCCCCCATAAAAAAAAAACTGCTTTGACTTCTTCTTGTCTGCCCACAGAAACTACTAAAATCAGCACTTATTACATAATGCGGCCTTATTCGGCTAATTCACTAACTCCACTTCAGTGATGATGTAATCATTGTGGTAAGTCTTCCACATATGTAAAAACCCTCTTTCGAGAAAAATCGTGGCCCTTCTTTCTAACATCTCCTCCTGTCTCTTAAAACCGCGGTTCTCTAACAACGTGTTTTTATCGTTCTTCTCGTCGTCACACCCTCCATGTATTTAATTTACTCCAATGTGTAAATTAAACTAATTTTATTCAAACCACTACAAACCATATGGGGTTCAAAGGTAGGTGGGGGGGGCATGGCCTCTCACTTTTTTTTCTGTCATCGGAGCGGTGGATGTACAAGCAATCGGGAGATAAGTCGTGTGATAAGCAAATTGGAATGGAGGCATAGTCTCATCCTTTGAAACCGAGAAGGGGTTTTAGGCATTCACAAACGCACACTTAAAGACTTTTCCTCTAAATGCAAATAAGGGCAAACCACCGCGTAGGATGCTGGCCTAAATATAAAGGGGCACGACGCCTTCACCCCCCTATTAATCAGGAGCACAAATACGACGTTTGGAATGTTCTTATAAGCTAACTCAGAGATTTCGAAATTTTTTTTGTGAATAGTTTAAAAATAATCACTAAACAAGATAGTCAACTACAATTCTCAATTCCAAAGTTAGATGATCGGATTTGTTGTGTGATATAGTGATATTTCTTATAGTAGCCCAACAGTACATCAGTGGCTAATTGCTTGTAACATTGGGGATGTTTGATTGAAAATAAAATGAATAACGGGGTTTGCTGAAAAATTCCATTACTAGCACATGGCCGCGCTAAGCGCGGAAAAATTGCCATTTAGAGAAGCTAAATCGGTTAATGTAATTGTAATTAGACAAAATGCGCGCGAATCGCCTAATTTTAAAACTATTAGGTAACTAAGGTTATTTTGGTCAAAAACACAGAACGGGGCATCACATTGGGGGATGAGGTATGACCATCCCCCTCATAAAAATATTGGGGGATATACCCCCCCAGCGCCCCCCAAAACAATCAAATAGTGACGTATAGTAAATCTATCACAATCATCCGTGCGGGGAAGACCGTGGACAAACACAGCAGCAGCAGCCCAGGGGGGGGGTGTGGCAAAAGCCAGAGATGCTCTGGCTAACAAGCGAAGCGGGGTTCGAGCGCAAACGGGTGCCCGTGGTGCCACTTTTCACAGAAATCGGGGACTAAATTCAGACATTAGGGGGATGGCTTATGCCGTGAAAATCACCCGCATCACGACAGATGCAAAAACCGGGGAAGGACGGGAATATCAGGAGGAGAAGCAGAACTAAAAACTAAATGGGCATCAAGGGAGGTAAGGGATGAAGAATCCGCTACAGGAGGAGTATTGGAAGATCAGAACAAAGAAAAAAAGATTGAAGATGTAGTTTTTATTAGTGTGTGTTCAACAGCTGAGTGTGCCTCTATTGTTAGGTTCTTTAGTTATGTTATTAATTCATTTTAGAATGTTTACCGAAAAAAGAATATTGATATGAAGTAACAAGGAAAAAAATCAGCATGCATGAGATTTTGATGGCTGATTGCTCTAAGCGATAGATAACGTGTCCTATCAACATTTCACGAGTCCATTTGTTAATTTATCTCATCGCTTCTGCGAAAAGTGCACTGTAAAACCCCTCAGCAAGTATCAATATTCTGGATGTGCAACAACCAAGGCGAATGTGTAACGATAGTCAAAGCCAAGCCTCATTCGTTGCTTGATTGCGTGCGTGCGTGAGTGAGTGAATGAGGAGTGACTGTGAGTGCTGAGTGCGTGGGTTGTTTGGGTGCGGATGCGGCTGCGTGGCGTGGGGGGGTGGGTGGTGCTGCGTGGTGGTGCTTGCTGCGTGCGTTACGTGAGTGTCTCGTGGCGTGCGTCTTGCGTGCGTGCTGCGCGCGTGCTTGCGTCTGTTGTCGTAAGTGCCTTGTAGCCCTCGTGGGTTTCTTTGGTTCTCCTGTTTTGTTCGCTTTTTTTGTTTGCGGGTTTTTTGTTTTTTTTTTGAGGTTTTACTTAATTTTTAGTTTTAACTACTTATTAATCAGCGGTAATTTTTAATTTTTTAAATCTTGATGTGCCCTATCCCTCTGGTGGTATGTATGTTTGTCTAGCATCATTAATATGATATTGGTTTTTTACTTATGGGTGTTATATTTGTAACTGTATGACTTTTGATTCTATGTTGACCCCGGCACCCTGAAACTGACGTTGTTAGACTGAAGGAGGTTTCCCCCAGGCCAAAGAAGAACTCATAAGAATAAATAAATACATAAATACCTAGTAAATATCAGGACATTGCTTGAAATTATACTGGTTAATTATTTAACCGTGTTTTGGATACTTATCATTCAGTAATGCCCCACCTCCCGATCCGTGTATCTGTTTTTAAATTTAATTAAAACCTTCTCCCCTGTAATTATGTTAATGTCTCAGTCGAAAAGAGTACAACTTAGTAGGAGTAGTAGTGAGTAGTATCGGCGATGGCCCAAAGCCGACCTCCAAACCCTCCCCCCCCCCCCTTAAGATTTTCATGCATCATGTTTTCTGTTAGCTTAGGTTCCTCAAGCATCATAATCTGCTGTTTGCCATAAATTGGTGGTGGGTGGGCGCCGCCAGGGCCGTTCCATGGCAACGCATAACAAAAATGAGAATTTAGAATTTGTATCTTTGTAACTAACCACATAAAAAACATGCCAGGTGTCGAGTTATATTTATCATCAAGCTTCCCATTTGAATTGCAAACAAAATAAGAAAGGTTATTGAGGTCATAACGTCGATTTTGGTCGTTACCTGGTAACCGGTCTCAAAAATGTACTTTTTTGAGGGGAAAAATCTATATTTTTAAAAGCAAAACCTCCCTCCCCTTAGAATTTCATTCACAAGTTTTTGTTTATCTTGGATCCTCACTATCGGAATCTGCTTGTTGCCTTTAAATTGGTGGTTGGGTATGGGTGCCAGAGCCGTTGCCATGGCGACGCATAATGAAAATGGGCATGTTAGAAAATGTCAGACTTTCCCAACTACCAACAACATAAAAACTGCTCAAGGTGTCCCTTTATATGTATTTCAAGTATTTCAACTTCCAATTTGTATTGTAAGCAAAAAGGTTATTTAGGTATAGAATGGCCTACTTATTTCGTTTACATGAACCCTGTCCCTCAAAAAGGGAGCTTTTTGCGGGAAATTTAATATATTTTTAAGCGAAACCTCCCTCCCCCACCTTTCTCCCCCTAAGATTGTCATTCATTGAGCTTTTGTGTTAGCTTGGAACTCAGCTATCAAACCTGCTTGTTGCCTTAAATTGTGGGTGGGTATGGTGCCAGAGATCCGTTGCCCAATGGCACGAGCAGTAATTAAAATGTAATTAGAAAATGGTCATACTTTTTCCAACGAACCAACTAAACTGCTTATGTGAATTTTTATTTACTTTCATCAACGCTTCCCATTTGCTTGCAAGAAAGATGTGGTTATTTAGGCATAGAATGTCAATTTAACGGTCGTAACCATGGTACACAGTCCCCACAAGATTTTTTGATGGGAACATTTAATGTTTTTAAGTCAACGAACACAAGAATACAATTTTAATGCCTATTATGTATATCTTGATACTAGCTGCCCATTGAGTGCACTTAAGACCTCAAGTACTCAAGTCATGACCGGGCTAATAGATTGAGACCTCACCTTCCCTTTAGGGGATTTTTTCAATCAGTTTTTCTGTAGTTTGGTCCCCATCTATCAGAAGCTTGCTTTTTGCCTTTAACGTGGTGGGCGAGATTGCCGGAGCTGTTGCTATCGAACACCACCACTGTAAGCTTGGAATTTGCGAAAATGTGATCTTTGTTGCAACCAGACAACCATGCAAGATGCAATCTGGAACTGACCGCAATGTCTTTTGGGGTCCCTGACGCTTGCACATCCACATATGAAGGGAACCCCTAGTCGCCTCAACACCCTAAGTCTGATTTACATCGGTACTACAGTTTTTCAAAGAAGACCTGAAAAACGAAAACCTAAACAAACTGAATCAAACTTCCACGTAGGACGAGTCCCCTTGAACATGATTCGCACAGGAGTCGTCGGGAGTCGTTTCAACAGCAATATACCGATGGGGGCTGACATTCTCAATGAGTGCCCTACCTTCGCGGCCACTGGGATATAGACCACACCCCATAACAGTGACTGACTCCACCACTAAAACTCATTTACCTCTGCCTCATACGAATAAAAGAATATCCAGCTTCAATAACCAACCCGACCTGTTCATCGGGAACATTTCCGTTCTGCTGTCCTTGAGTCAATTTACCACCTCCTAGAACCCGCCGTGACTATTGTTGTAGGGCTTGGCATATCACAATCTCCACAAATGTCCCCCTGGCACCAGAAACCCATTACAACCACCTAAATTAAGACAACTGTAACTACTCCCTAAATAGTCAGGACCGCAGTGACCGAATCACGCGGCGCAGTGTTCGACCTTACCCCAGAAAATGTTTTGCTCACACAACCATAGACAACCCTTTCCCAACGACGACTATTTATGGTGTGAGAAACAGATCAAAGGTCGTAAAGTCGTTAGACGGAAGGTATCCCTACCCTAGTTTCGCCCGCTCTCCTTCCTGAGAAGGGAAACACTCGTAGCATAGCTTATTAACCATGAACCTTATTTTGACACATAATACCACTGGCTCAAACGGTGACGGAGTGGGATTGTAGAAGGTAGCCATGCCAAGCGACTCCGTAATGCTCCATCTTGTACTCACCAATGTCCTCCTGTTCCTGCTACTATGCTGTGAAGGTGTAGCCAACTCAACTGAATTGTCCCACCATGTTCGGATGAGGCCCTTAAGAATGCCCGAGGAAGTGAGATCTTGAATAGCATGTGCTTCTGACCACGGAGCCAGGCAACCGATCATGTGTTTTTTTTCATTCCGCATACTGATAACTGAGAATCCAGCGGCTCACTCTGTCCCTTGCTGCAGGCCTATGTGGTGGCAACGTAGAGATAAAAAGTTGATGAGAAGTACGAAATCCTTACCGCTCAAGGGCCCGAACTGTAACCCAAGGTTCCTGAGCGGCAACACTCTGGTGAGACAGCAAACCGTGTTGGATTGATGTAAAAACACAGCCTGCTTTACGAATAGAACCCCCACTCCCCCATCGTGAGGTGGTCTTGGCTGTAAGACAAGGCGTGGACACTCTGACCCATATGCTCAGATCCACTAAGAAGCATCTATTGAAATTGCAGAAAATAGCTCAGAAAATGGGTTTAACTCCATGACACAATTGCAAGACAAATGGCAAAGCCCACTCTGGAACAAGGCAGGACAGGGAACGCCGTGAACAATCCTTACCAGAGGGAACGTGAGAAAACTGTCCATGCCATCACCAGCTCTTTTCGTCTGCTTGGCTGTTTTGGTAACCCCCGAAGTTAGACCCTTTCCTTTCCTTGACAAGACCTAGTGGAAGAATTTGCAATCCGGCCTAACAGTTGCCACAAATAGGATCGATCTTGTTCGGCACACCATGCTGGTAAACGGCGGAGTCGATATCATAATCATATTCAGAGACACTTGTGTACTTCCCCCTTGGCCTGGACAGCGAGCGCACCAGCCGTTCAAACTCTCGCCTTAGTTATACATCTGTAAAAATGCACCAGACGACAGTTCAAGAATCTGGTTGGACTCTGGTAAAATGGGTCGGCCGAAGACCCGTACCAGAGCCCCTTACTATGGGAAGCCGAATCTGTTCTCTCTCAAGCATGACTAGCAGCCTGGGAACCCACAGCTGCAGTGGCCACAATGGAGCTACCAGCAGGGCCAAGCAATCATGGGGAGAGCAGAGCTATCACCCGACGAGTCCAACCGCCAGAGACTTCCCTCTTCGTTCTTCAGCCAGGGAATCTGGTCCCCAAGATAATTGTCAAAGGGATGATTCACGCTGAGGCGAACGTCTATTGTGGACCGTCCACATTATGAAATGTGCGGCAAACGGCTGGCACGCCACCGTAGGACCCTCTACTTCTGCTGTGTCCCTGGTATTGGGGACCTCCCAGGAGAGAGCGTCGTCCAGCAAATTTCCCACTCTAGAACATGGAGGCGAGCACCGATTTACCAATCTCTCGCACCCACCGAACACCAAAAGGACTCTCCGAACCACATATCTCAGCAGAACCATAACAAACCTTCGCCCTCTTACCAAAGGTAGTCGTCGCCACTACGGCAGAAAGACGGCCCACATGTCAATGACGAGTGTCCTCGCCGATGAAGATTGTCCATTGCCCTTCTCAAATCAGCTACTACCTTGACCAAATGGGTGAAGGTTCTGGAGCCATTGAGATTGATAGAACCAAAGGGAAGGCTCAACCCCCCCCCCCCCCCCGCACAACACACACCACACACCACAGTGAAATGCAACCATTGCTGAGAGGACTTGCATACTTGAACCTGTAGAAGCATATTTTTTTTTAATACAGTTTAAGCACTCCCCCCAACAGCCTTTCTGAAACCTCACGACTGCGGGCATGCTTCCATATGGAATGTCTGGGAGCCACGTTCTTTCATGCTTGGGGATAGTCTCCTTTCCCATACTTCGGCTTCTGTGCAGTGAGGAATAAAGTATACTAACAACCATCTTAACAAATTTAGAACTAAAAACGAAATGCATCGTATACTGACTGGTCCCTTGGCAACACGAGAAATACTTGAAATTACATGAGAGCCTTCTCCGTTATGAGAGTGGAATGGGTCCGACGCCCCTGGTATGGGCGGTCGGTGTACTCAAGCGGTTCCCCACGAAACACTCCTCGATTGAATTTTGTGTGTCTTGTCTAAGATATACTATATATAATCCTCAATTCCATGTTCAGCATGGCAATGCCATTCAGTTCCTGAATGTTCTCTGTGCCGTGGATAGGCATCCGCATAAGTGGTCGGAGGTCGTAGTTTGGATTTCCCGCTCCGGTCGTCTAGAAAAAATTCCTGCTAGAGTTGCTTTGGGGGCTTGTCATTACTGTATATAAACGTAATTTGTCACAATCTGGGTGCATAATAAAAGCTGATAATTTCCTGATTTCAATTATTCAGTAAAACCTGCATCAATCTGTGATCCCAAAGTGTGTGATGCTAGTACTAATGTGACCCTCAACCTTCGGTAGGAAACGCCCCCCATTTGGCATACATTCCTAAATAACCCCAATCTGAATTGCAACAATCAAAAAGCAGCTTAGATTTTGTTTTCTATGCTGATTTGTTACAAACTATGTTTTTGCAAAGTTTACTTTCTATACTGGTTGCCATGGCAACTGGTGTCTTCTGCTCAAAATCACAAAATAAATGATGCCAGAAGACGATTGTTGAAATAGCTAAGGTACTAGCTAACTGGCAAACATTGTTAAGAAAATCAAGTCTATCACTAAATTAAACATTGTTCTCCGTTGTAACATCACAAAAGCCAATTTTCCCATTTTAAGAGGTTTCCATTATGACGCGGTGTGGCATAACAATGGCCATAGATGTCCCAGATCATATTGCAATACTGGTCACTCAAATTGCATACCCTGACCTGAGATTTTTGTTATATGTTGCTATTTACAGGAAATTTTTTCCTCTCAAAAATCCCATTTTAAGAGGGCGTTGCCATGGCAAGGCAAAACGACAAACTCTGACCCTTTTAAATGACCTAATGGAGTGCAAATCAACTTGACAACTTCCAAATACATATATATCTAGACACTTGAATGTGTTTTTATGTTGTTTACCTTCAAAGATATGACATTTTCCAAAATCAGTAAGCTTTTCAATTACTGCGTTTCCATGCAACGGCCTAACGCTCATCACCCACCACTAATTAATTGCAAACAACATTATGATAGCGATGGACCTGCAACGAAAAACCTAGTGAATGAAAATCTCTAAGGGGGGGGAGGGGGTCCAGGTGGCCCATACCTAGAGTAGTATAGTATAGTAATAGTATAGTAGTAGTAGTAGTAGTATTAGTATTATTAGTATTAGTAGCGTAGTAGTAGTATAGTAGTAGTAGTAGTAGTAGTGGTATAGTAGGATAATAGTACAACTCCTCCCCCCCCACCCCCCCCCCCATTAGTAGTAATGGTGGTAGCTAGTAGCAGTAAAAAATAGCAGTAGTCGTAGCAGTAGTAGTAGCAGCTAGCAGCAGCAGTAGCAGTAGAAGTGGGGTTAGGGTAGTAGTCGAGTGGGGGTGTAGTATAGTAGTAGTAGTAGTAGTAGTAGTAGTAGTAGTAGTAGTAGTATAGTGTAGGTGGTGTAGTGTTGGTGGTAGTGGTAGTGGTAGTTTTAGTCGTAGTTGTAGTCGTAGTCCGTAGTGCTAGTAGTAGTATTGAATATTTTAGTACTATATTATGAGTAGTAGTAGTAGTAGTGTTGCTATTTCTATTTATTAGTATTAGTATTTCATATATTTATTTATTTAGTACTTAAAATGCCAAGCCCCCAGTCAGTAGTTCGTTCAAGATAGCTCCTTCAGATCAACAGTTGCTCAAACACACAGCTCAAGAACGACTAACTCATTGGAAATACAAATTTGAAAACTGTTTTTTTTTTTTCGTTTTTCCCTAAAATGGCATATGGTAGTTATTGTAATATACATTTTCCTCTATCTAGGTAATGACATTTGAAGTTTTATTTTGTTAGTTGTAATAATTTGCATAAATTTTATAGAAGACGAGAGTTTGTATCAGATGCTGTATCAAATTGTGTGTTTAGCAGGTCTTATTATTGACACAGCTGAACGTATTTTAACTCCATAATTATATATATCGTGTCAAATACAAACCCCTCCAGATTCATGAAATATATACAGCACTGTTCTCCAAAAAATGAAATGAATTTATATGGAGAGATATAATTTCACCATAAGCTGAACATAATCCTATAGGCATGTTGAGATAAGACTGAAAAGACTTTTTTTTTTAATTTTTGAAAACGCCGGTTTTTGCTAAGTTTGCGTTAGCGGGGACGAATAACATATCCTTACAATTTAAGTCTACACATTAGAGATTTTCTGAAATTTACTTGCATTTGAGTAAATGCTTGAATATTACAGATTCTTATTTTATAAACAGTGCAAAATCAATTTGTTTCTTTATGTATTCTGCATCGTTTAGTGAAAGCGTAAAGCATGGTCCTTGTCAATTGTATATTTTATGGTGAAAATATTGTGTAAAGGAAATACATGTATATGTGAACGACGGTATATCTGTGAACTTGCGGCACTTTTTAGTTTAGTGCATTTTCAGTCTGGGAAAATTAGAACTACAGCCTCACAAGCCAAACCTGGGTTCATATCTTAATGAAAAGGGCGGCACTTATCGACATAATCATGACTATCAAATTTAAGTCACCGATGCGTTAATGAACTCTGTAATTGTGAGGAACGCTGTATGATTGGTACAGTGATGTACTCTTCTCATTTTGTATAATTCTTTCTTTTCCCGTATAAAAAGCGTGCTGTGTATGAGTATTATGTAGTATGAGGGATAACGAGCAGGTGGATTGAAACCCTTCGTCTACGAAGGGGGGGGGGGTGGTTACCACCATCCTAACCACAACACAGGCAACATCACAGACACTTGGATTTGGTACCAATAGATAAGATATGGTCACCTCGTTCCAGTGATACCAAAATAAGTACCAACATGGCCTAGCATACGCACAATGACGTCATAAAAGTTCGGCTGTCAACAAAACTGCCATTTCCATAGGACACACACAGTGGAAATTCAATTTGTCGCCAAAAAGGTTAGGAAAAAAAGATTTTCTGGGTTTTTGACTCTAATTGATGGGAAATGATAGTTTTAATAATACAGCTTTTTCGCGCTAAATAGGGGTGTGAGTCGCTAATAATTGCTTGAAATATCAAATTTCCAACCTATATTCAGTATTTCGTTACTTCCTCAACATATGAAGTCATGGTGACGTCATCTGGGGATGTTAGTCCTTATTTTGGTACCAAGGGAAAGAAAGGAAGAAGAAACTCTAAGCTATTTTGTACCAAATTCCAGGGAATCGGGTGTCAGTAACGAAAAATTTATAGGGGGGTGGTAACCAAATTCTAAGAATGCGAATGAAAACCCTTTGTAAACGGAAAATGTTCGTCATTTTAACACAATGGTGACCATGTTTTGGTGTAGGTTTTGTTTAAGCTTACTCGGAGATTTCGAAATATATATTTTTTTGTGTAGTATGACAAATAGTCAACTAGACTAAAGATAGTTACCTAAAATGATCAATTCCAAGTTAGAGATTGAATCGGATTTATCAAAACACACACACACAAAAACACACACAAAATACCGGGGCCTTCACACTTGCAAAAAGCTGATTCCCCGTTTTACTTCTCTCTATATGTAGGTGTGTAGAAAAACGGGGATCGAAAAAACGGGGATCATACCCAAAGCGAGAAATGACCACAAGAGAGTGTCATGCGTATGGTGATGTTAATCAAAGGTCGTTAGGAGGGTGAGACCCTGTAGGAAATCAGTGGCGACAGATAATGTAGGGCCAGTTTATGAGCCCAGTTTTCTACCACCTATAATAGAGGTAGAAAACGGGGATTGAAAAAACGGGGATTACTTCCGGGTAGCTGATGTGAGGGGTTTCACTGACCTCTATACACGGATAGCGGGCGCGATCGAAAAGTGAAAATTTTGACCGGCATATTGAAGAGGGCAAGAAGCCGTCGTTACTGCCCTACTTTCAATGGGCAACTTGTTCGTTGTAATTTGCAAATTTACTCAAAATAATGT